>JAAGKR010000032.1:293945-308945 GCA_011419295.1 Clarias macrocephalus | reverse complement strand
TGTAATTTTTTCTTATATATCCACTTATTCTGTTTTAGAATATCAGCTACACAAAACTTACATTTTTTAGGTTCCGGGTTGAATCCCAAATAGCATCAAATGGAAACCTAGTGTGCTAAAGTGTACAATCACTTGTTCCATACACTAAGTAGTGCTCTTGTTTAGGGGTTGGAGAAAAGTTTGGGATTCAGCCTTGTGTCAGAAGCTAGTTAGCGTTACAGTTTAAGATGACAGAATGTTATATGTTTTGTTGTGGGTTTTGAGTGCTGCTCTCTAGTCAGTACTGCAGAACATACTGTAGCAACCTACTTTCACCCATGCTGTGACCAAGAGGTACTGTAATTTGTTATAATACCGTAATGGTTATAAGAACGCCTGTCACTTGGAGTGATACATATAGTTAAACATGCCAGTACTGTTACCATCCATTATCACCACTTGTGCAATGCATTTCATCCAATCAGATCCCTCGCTCGCTGTAACCTAGAATACACAACAACCTATTGTATACGGTCACATAACCTCAAGCAACAAGATAACAGTCATCAGAAAAATAAGTCAAAGTTTAACCATAAAAATCTTACTCAACAAACCTGCTGTAAAGACATGTTATAACAGATAGATCAAAAAGTACAGACTAGGCGATTCAGTAGAGTTATAACAGAGTTATATCAGAAAGAACAGGGGCAAATATTACAACTGTGGGGATCGAAAAGATTTTCAGAGGCTAAGGAAGAGGTTGGAAAAAGTTATAAGGCAGAAAGTGAGCACTGTTGTTTGTGGATTTTTTTTTATTATCAGGTGCAGAACGAAAGAGGGAAACTTTTGAACTGAAGACTTTTTTGAAGTTTAGAAATTGTTGATTGTTATATATGAACATGTGCTAGTTGACTATTTGTAAGACAAAATGTTGGTTTAATAATTTTGGGTACAGGAGCACACTGAGGAATCCAACACAACTCACTTACCATCCACTTTGATAGGAACACTCTTCTAAGAACACCTGTAACCCCATAACACTTTCCTATGAACAGTTATAACCCTGTAACACTTTCCTAGGAACAGCTGTAATCCTGTAACACTTTCCTAGGAACAGCTGACACCCTGTAACACTTTCCTAGGAACAGCTGATAACCCTGAAACACTTTCCTAGGAACAGCTGTAACCCTGTAACACTTTCCTAGGAACAACTGTAACCCTGAAACACTTTCCTAGGAACAACTGTAACCCTGAAACACTTTCCTAGGAACAACTGTAACCCTGAAACACTTTCCTAGGAACAGATGTAACCCTGAAACACTTTCCTAGGAACAACTGTAACCCTGTAACACTTTCCTAGGAACAGCTGTAACCCTGAAACACTTTCCTAGGAACAGCTGTAACCCTGTAACACTTTCCTATGAACAGTTATAACCCTGAAACACTTTCCTAGGAACAGCTGTAACCCTGTAACACTTTCCTAGGAACAGCTGTAATCCTGTAACACTTTCCTAGGAACAGCTGACACCCTGTAACACTTTCCTAGGAACAGCTGTAACCCTTTAACACTTTCCTAGGAACAACTGTAACCCTGAAACACTTTCCTAGGAACAGCTGTAACCCTGTAACACTTTCCTAGGAACAACTGTAACCCTGTAACACTTTCCTATGAACAGTTATAACCCTGAAACACTTTCCTAGGAACAACTGTAACCCTGAAACATTTCCTAGGAACAGCTGTAACCCTGTAACACTTTCCTAGGAACAGCTGCAAGCCTGTAACACTTTCCTAGGAACAGCTGCAACCCTGTAACACTTTCCTAGGAACACCTATAACCCTGTAACACTTTTGTACAAACAGTTATAACTATGTAACACTTTCCTATGAACAGCTGTAGCCCTGTGACACTTTCCTTGGAACAGCTGTAACCCTGTGGCACTTTTCTAGGAACAGTTGTGACCATGTAACACTTTCCTAGGAACAGCTGACACCCTGTAGCACTTTCCTTGGAACAGCTGTAGCCCTGTGACACTTTTCTAGGAACAGTTGTAACCATGTATCACTTTCCTAAGAAAGACTGTAACTCTGAAACACTTTCCTAAGAACAGCTGTAACCCTGTAACACTTTGATAGGAGCAGTTGTAACCATTTAACACTTTCCTAGGAACAGCCGTAACTCTGAAACACTTTCCTAAGAACAGCTGCAACACTGTAACACATTCCTAGGAACAGCTATAACCCTGTAATACTTTCCAACGAACAGCTGAAACCCTGTAACACTTTGATAGGAACAGCTGTAACATGGTAACACTTTCCTAGGAACAGCTGTAACACTGTAACACTTTCCTGGGAACAGCTGTAACCCTGTAACACTTTCCTAGGAACAGCTATAACCCTGTAACACTTTCCTAGGAACAGCTGTAACCCTGTAACACTTTCCTAGGACCAGCTATAACCCTGTAACACTTTCCTGGGAACAGCTGTAACCCTGTAACACTTTCCTAGGACCAGCTATAACCCTGTAACACTTTCCTAGGAACAGCTGTAACACATTCCTGCAGTTATCTATTCAGCCAATAATGTAGGCACAATCTATGACATCATACTGGGTGATCTCAAAGACTTTGATAAACTTTCTGAAACTGGACAGCTGAGGACTAAGAGGAGACCAAATATTTTAATTTTCTTCTTCTAATCTTCAACTCTTGGGTGAGTCTTTGTCCATGAGAGCATCAGAGTCCCATTCTTAGTTGAGAAGAATAGAACCTGATGCAGTCTTCTGCTGTTGTAGGCCATTCACCTGAACATTCCAACGTGTTTCTTCTCCTACTATGGTTGTAAATAGCGATTAATTCCTGTTATGGTTATTTTCCTTTGACATCTCTAATCATGAGGGCATTACCACCTAAAGTACTTTTATTGCTCAATGTTTTTGCTTTGAAATTCTGTTGTGTGTAAAAATCCCAGGTGATCTGCATTTGAAATACTCAAACCAGTTTATCTGTCTCCAACAACCACACCATGGTTCAAATAACTGAGATCACACTTTTTTTTCTGTTCTGATGTTTGATGTTCTAATTAACTAATGCATGATTTTATGCATAGTGCTGCTGCCACATGAAAGGCTGGTTTGATATCTGCATGAAGTTTCAGGTGTACAGGTGTTCCTAATAGAGTGGCCACTGAATACTATAGTGAAGAATGAAGAATATGTATGGAAAAGTTGTAATGTTTCATTGCATAAACTACCATGTATGGTTGTGTGATTTGCATCTTTTAAATTGTGTGATATCATCTTATTCTGATATGTCCACTGAAATAAAAAAAATAAAAAATCAATCAATCAACCACAGATTGAATGTTATTACAGATATTCGTATATGTTCGGTGGATGATGTTGGCTCTTAAAGTGCAGAGAACTCAGTGAACCAGAAGCCAATCCTATGAGGCTGGAAAAACTGGCATGTCACAGGCCAGTATAAACACACAAATACATCAAGAGCGTGGTGTGATTTTTGCAGCAATAAACACCAATGTTACATATGAGTAAAAACATGAAGGGGGTGGGGGGGAGAGCGAGAACGAGATGACTGGCCTTGTGCTACAGCTTGATGGTTTTCTGCCTCTCTGGAGACTCCCACACTGTGCTGTATCTACACTTCTGAATCAATCACTATCTAGCAAGCTTCAAAGCACAAAGAGACACAGAGGCATGAGATGCACACCAACCCATATATAGGTGTACAAATGCTCACATGCATCAAATGAAATCTAAAAATCGTCGGATTGCTCCCATGGCAAGAATAAAAAAACAAGTGGCGAGCAGAAAAACAGATGGAACCATACCCGGCTCCTGTTCACGCTCAGGCACGAGTATGAGGAGCGCGTGTCATATCCACCTCTGCCATGATTCTTCGAGCTGTGCCATGAAACACATCACTGTCAGTCTGAAGGAGAGAACAACCTCAGAGGCCACTGCCACCCATCTGTGGAAAATCACTGTGCTGTGTATATGTATGTGTGTATATATACTGTCACTGGGGCCCATCATATTGGCAGATCTGCACTTTGGAGGACATCACCTGGCATGTCTGTGAATCCTGACGAGCAGACAGACACACTGGGAATATGTTACACAGTTCTTTCTCTAAAAGCTCCCTTTATTGTAGGCTGCCTGCCTCTCCACACACACACACACACATACACACACACACAAATGGTCCCTTCTTCAATGGCATATTCTCGGCTGCTCTAACGCATCCTACTGTTTGTCTGTAGCTGAAGTGAAGAAGCAGATTCTCTTACAGTACAACACGGCTTCATTTCTCTCGCATGAAAGTTGGAAAAGTTTGGAATGGAGGTGTTTGGTATCTCAGCGTCCACAGGGAGTGCAGCATACCTTAAAGTCTTTTTTTTCCTCTCCCTCTTTCACTTTTCTGCCCTCTTTCCCAATAAGAATAAGATAACACAAAGACCTGCTATCTGGAGATAAAAGTGAAATACTGCACTGTGCTTTCCTTTTTTTCTGAAAATAAAAGAGAGAGAGAGAGAGAGAGAGAGAGAGAGAGAGAGAGAGAGAGAGACTACCTCTTGCAGTAGGTAATGCAGTTTAAAAGTTAAATACCTCTCCAAAGCCTTCCAAGGTCACTTACTTTGGCCTTAAAAGCTTTCTCGTTTTTTTTTTTTTTTTTCTTTCTTTCTTTTTGTGCAAATTCAAGTGTCACCCAAGGAAAAAAAAATGATTGGGTCTCTTTGTTTCTTGTTTATTTCAGATCAAGCCTAAGTGACTCTGTTACTCGGCTTCTCTGGCATCTTGTGGTTTCGCATGCTTTTGGCTCAATTCAATTGTACTGGGGCTAACCAGCACCGGTTCTGGGAAGATCTGCTCTAGAGCTGTGATTCATAACTGAACATGGCACATCAATCATCAGAGATTGACGATAGACATCTCTCGATCCGGCCGCTTAATGTGATTAAGGTACTGCCAGTCATTCCGAAGTTGTCCTTATTTTCATTTACAGGATTGCAGAAAGATTTATCTGACTAAAGCAACTGGAATCTGAGGTTATTATTTTCATTAAAAGTCAAGTACATTTAGTGTTGGCCAAGCTGTTTTTTTTGAGTATTAAATCACAGAGAAAGAAAGGAACACAGAAGCACACCAACACACACACACACACACACACACACACACACACACACACACACACACACACACACACACACACACACACACACACTTGTTCCAGTCACTCGCGGTTCATTATCATGCCGCTTACATCTCTTTGTCCCTTTTGGTCATGAGAATGAAGCTGTTCAGTGTTCCAGATTCAGGCAACACCTGGCCGGAGCCTGGTCACATGACTCTGAGGTCAGACCCACAGTTCCACACACACAATGGCTGGCTTTGTGCTCAGGTGTACAGCAAGGCTCCCATGTGATACACACTGTGTGACACAGAAGGAGCGGGTAGAATGTCTGATCTGGTCTCGTCCTACCTCAAGACACATGGCTCCGAGTGTCTGAACCTTTCCCTGATGCAATTCTGTGCAAATGGCACACTTACATTACTCCTGAATTGTGAATTTGGACTTTCTCCTTGGCTTAACTTATTCTCATTATGATTTGTCAAAAGTGTCATTTTTGGGAGGGAACAAAAAGTACAGCTAGACAATAAAATTCCATCATGGACCGAAATCCTATTGCTATGTGATATGTCCATGTCAGTCAACTCGTGGCAGCACAATGTGGGTGTCAGAATAAGCCTGGGACATGTTTTATTTCTTTATGTAAATTCTATTTATAAAATCATTATTTTGTGTGATTTATTTGCCTATTGCATAGGCTAGACGGTAGAGTAAATGTCATATTGCATATATCCACTGTATGCATGGTAATTATCATAACACCACTAACAGGTCAGTCAATCACGAACGGCCGCGATGTTACGGAATGACGTGACCAACAGAGAGGCGACATTAAGTAAAATGGCAGTGTATGAACATGATATGGACCCTTTTAGCTGTGAATGTTACCTCGCCAAACCAACAGGAATCCCAGGAGCTAGTAAATTACAGGAATGTAACAATAACTCTAAGTGCAGCGCTCTCGTGGAAAATAATGATTGAGCCATGTCTACCATTTCACTCGACCCAAGAGTGATCTTTTTAATATCCACCGTATTAGAAATTCCATCATCTACAATACAGGAAAAACAAATCACACACTGCAGATGTCCTTCTAGAAAAAAATAAACTATTTATTGTATAAATAAACTTTATAGTGCAAACATATTCAAGCAATTTTGAGACAAAATATTTGGACAAGGAGAAGGCAGTAAAATCATACACTGCATAGTGAATTCACTTAGAAACCACGTTCGAGTCATGTATCTTGTTTCGATCCAGATGCCACTGTGTATTTATTCCAGTCCCGGTATATGGTTTGCACTCCACAAACGCATACACGTAATCCAGGAAAACTTTCATAGAAGACAACCCATCCATCCATCCATCCATCCATCCATCCATCCATCCAAACAATGCTGATGATGTGGCCAGGACATGATCCAGGACAGATCTCTAAATCCTCATCATCCTTTGATGCTCTTCACCTAAAGATGAAAGCGAAAGAGAAAATATTAGTCACAAATAAGCCGTATGTACATCATTAAACCTTTTGTTCAAAGCTTCCTGCATATCCAAGGCATCTCAATTACCTAAAAATGCCCTATAAGGAAAATTGGCGAGCATTTAAGGATTTCATTTAACATGACAAATATTAAAACTTTTAGGGTATTTGATGAGGTTGTCTTTAAAATACAAGCTTATACATGATTGTCTGAGCTCAAAATATCATGCATGCTTCTTTAGAGTGCGTGGATCAAGTCATGTATTAAGTCACACACACACTAGTTTAGTGCTATGGCCAATAAATTACAAAAATCTAACTTTCTATCTCAGCAAAAATCGGTTGATAAATACTGTATCTTCCTGATCCTTCATCATCAGCCTTGGTGTCAAAATGAGGCTGAGCGTTCCCAATTTCCTACTACGACATTAAATCAGGATTTAAATATTGCACAATAATATGCATTACTCAAATCACCCAACTTGTGATTTGATATGAAGGGACACATTTGAGTTCATGTATGTATGTGTGAGTAGTTAGTTCTCTCCAATGAGAATGTTACACTGACCCCCTCCAACCCAACACCACCTCAGTGCAGCATCTTGAACAGATGCAAGTATAAAAAGCTGCAGTTGCATGACTTTCTTTTATTTGCAGTCAGAGTGTTATCCTTCTCCCTCAACTTTGTCACTGGTAAATTCGCTGTTTATGAATGTTGACCTTGTAAATGTTGATTTGCTGAAAAGTCATTGGTAGTTGGGAAAAAAGAAAGAAGATTCAATGCACATGTTTAAATGTACCAAGTCTTTCAAAGTCTGAAGGCTCGAGGCCAATTGCAGTTACGAGTCATCGATGTCAAAGTTGACTTGCAAGTTGAGTCTAAATCATGTGACACTGCGACATTATGACTGGCTAGAACTTTGGTTAAGCCTATTTAACCAAAAGCTCTTTTGTTTTGTTTCTTGCAAGAATAATTTCAGTAAATTTTATCAGTCAAATAATATGTAACTTTCCATAGATTTAGTTTAGTTATTATGACTTTTTTAATGAAAGCTTGCTGATGTCATCTTTTTTTTCTGCAAACCTCAATTCTACTCCTTTACTTTGTTTAAATGGTTTATTCTGTAAGCCAGCGGCCGGATATATCAAATGTCCCAGAGATCATATTTCTAATGTCTAAAAGCATTCATTAAAAAAAAAAAAAATAATAATAATGGGAACCGTGGATATTTGTAATATTTCACTATTTAAGTTTTTTTTACTTACATTTTTTATTTTTATTTTTTTTGGCTTACTGTCACTACTAATTTAACACACTGCTAAATGTCTAAAAGAAATAATATAATATAGAAATAATATACTGTACGGTTACTGTAATGTGCCAAAAATTTTGCAGGTGCAGTCAAAATGCCTAATACCGTATCTCATATCATGTTACTTTTACGGCAACCCGATTTTTTATTCATCATTCCGTATATGTGAAACACATACATACATAAATCATGAATCTTAGAACTTAATCATAAGAGATGCATTCAGAAACTTCGCTGCTTTGAGGAATGAAAAAGATCTCAAAGGTCTTAAGATGCCATGTATTCACCGTCAACAAAGAGGGGAACAATAATGGCTGACAGGTGTCCTCCCCATTTCAGGTTGCACTTTTGTTCCACTGCGCCCTGAGTCTTCTCACATGGATTTTCTTACCGTCCCTAAAACCTGATAAGACGTTTCCTTTTTTTTTCACGTGCGCAACACTGGTCTGGGAGTGTCTTGCGTTTTAGCTCGCTGTTAATTCCGATCATCCTGTTTTCACATAAGCGAGAAAGAGAATTGATAGGATTTCACTCCCACCTCCTTCAACAGTCCTCTACAAGAGTATTATTGTATTAGGTTTCCACATAACTACATTGTACTAAGGAAAATATGCGAGATCAGCAGAGATGTCTGTGGGAACCTACAGAGATGTACATGACATTAGCAAGAAGCTAGCTGTATTTTTGTTTTCTGAAATAGTTTGGTCTAAACAGACCATTTATCATTTGTGGCCCTGTATTCTGATCTACATAATAACATTCACAAACATCCACACAAAGCTTAAAATCTGGTTACCAACAATGCTGCTGCCACAGAAGTCACGGAAAGTCCCGAATACTGTAGAGAAGTGAAGTTCTGGCTAAAACTTGTAGAAAAAAAAAAAAAAAACACTAAATAAGATATAAACCCAAGTGCCTTGAGATTATTTGCAAGATATACCTCTCTAAACTTGGCATCCCTTTATAACAGATAAAAGCTTGCATAACGCTTGCTTAGCATGAAGTTATATATAAAGATGGTTATAGCAATGAATATTTGACTACTGCATATGCATATTATATAGTAGTATATGTATATGTATGTGTTCAAGTCAAACTGGGACTTTTAAATGTGCAGAGTAAAATCTACCTTTATTTCTCTAAATAATCTCCTGCTACACTAATGCACTTACCCCAGTGCATGTTGCCCAGGGCATTTTTCTCAGTACACCATACTATGCTTGACGTCTTCTGTCAATAGGTGGAATTACTATAAAACTAGTCTATTAGTCAGGAATTGTAGACCTTGCGATTATAAGAATCTCATGGTCAAATCAGTGTTTTTCAGATATTGAGCCATAAAGTATTTGCCCTCAAAAAGATTTCAGTCATTCATTCATTCATTTTTAGTAAGTGCTTTTTCCTAGACAGGGTTTTAGTGGATGTGGAATACACCCTGAATGGTATATCAGTCCACCATAAACACACTCAGCCACACCTAGGGGTTGCATAGTATTAAGCGTAACCAATCCAACTACTGGTATGTTTTCTGGAGGTGCAAAGAAACCAGAGAACCCAGATGAAGCCCACATGAACAGAAGGAGAACCTAAAAAAATGTCAGAATGCAACCCTGAGAACTGAAAGGTCTTTTGTGATGAGTCTTATAATTTCATAACAACACTACTGATTAGTCAGTGTTTACCGCTTTATCCTTTATGCAGTGTCACAGGGGGCCTGGATCCTACCCCAGGACACTTACGGCATGAGGCGGGGTACACCCTGAATGGGGTGCCAATCCATCACAGGGCACACACATACACACACTCACATGCTCATTCACACACTACGGGCAATCTAGGAATACCAGTTAGCCTAATCTGCAATTTTTTTTAACTGTAGGAGGAAACCGGAGTACCCGAAGGGAACCTGCCAAGCATGCAAACTCCATGCACACAGACCAGAGGTGCGAATGAAACCCGGACCCTGTAGGTGCTCCTAATGAACTTCTTTTAACAGTAATGGTCGTGACTTCTCTCATGATTTCATTTCAAATTCTCATTAAAGTGTTTAATTTGTTCATATCCATCAAGAGATGACTAAATAATAATCCTACATGGAGAAGAAACCATTTTATCATTTTAGACTTGTTTTTGATCAAACCTGACCTGTTTCCTCCAGTGTAGTGTTCTCTCCACTTCTGCCTCTTGACATGGTTCCAAATCTTAGCCAGTTTAGTGTTTCAACAGATTTTGCAGAAGCAATTTTTCATGCACCCAACTACGGCAATGATTACACCATAACAAAAAGTACTCCTGTCTGATGGGATGCTTTAAAATCACCAGCTACAGACTGTACAGTTCCTTTGGAGGTAAAGAGAAAAACATCATCTAACAAAGTCTGATTGAACATCAGCATCACTGGGGGGGTTCATCATCCTCTCTCTCTCTCTCTCTCTCTCTGGTGCTGACGCTGCACAAAGCGCATAACAAATTCAAGAGTGACCTCTGTCCACATACTGTCCATCACCTTAAAGTGATCCACGCACCCAAACCAAACTGTTGCTAGATGGCATGCCCTTATCCTCAGTAATCAAACTGCAAACTTCTACTCTGTGCTGAGTGCTTCCATTAAACTAAGTAGTCTTCCACATTTAGCTTACGTGGCAGTTTCTTCACATAGCTGCTAATAAATAGCCAACACCAGCACAGTGTATGGCTTCTCTCAACAGGTATGTAATGATTTACATTATTCTATAAACTAGCATGTTGATGTGAACTTTAGATTAAAATAACGATTATCAATTCTCATTCAACTTTTTTTTTAAATCATGCTAGTAATTGTGACCTAGGGGCAGGAGGTAACCAAGGTCACATGTATGTTTTTGTGAAATACAGTAATACAGATTGATTGATTAAACATGTGTATCCACTCATCTAACAGTAGGAAGTCGGTGTAGATAAGGCAAGAAAGTTGAGCACCCTACATTCTTAAAATTCTAATATACTTCAGCACGTCAAGACCACGGAGACTAATTATGTCTCTAACGGCTCTCTGCTAACCCAAAGCGTGACCCTTTCCTTCATTTAACATGACTGCGAAAAAAAATAAAAATCTGATGCTAACCTTGCGACTCAGCACAGTGAGCACTCCTTCTCTTCTTTGACCCTATGTCCCATCTCTTCTCACCTGGAATAAGAATAAACAGGAGCACGTCAGATGAAGGAACTGCAGATGGCTCCATATTGCCAGTTGAATCATATCAAACCTTCTAATCTTGACCTACTTTTCCTCCCACATATATCCTTTTTTTTATTTGCCAGACTAGATAAACCCATGCTCTCACCACACATTTAACAATATATAAGCAGAGTGCAGCATGGCGTGCATTCTGCATCTCCCCTCACAGCCGAGGTACACCGAAACAGTTTCAGCTATTATAAATCATTTAACGCACAGTCCATTCCCCCTTTAAAGGGGGTACATTAACCTTTAGACTAAACCCTGCTTAAAAACATGCTCTCATGACCTGTGACCCGACGGCTGATCATCTCCTGAGTCGTGTCACTGTAACTGCTTTCGTATAGATGCAGCTATTAATGCCAACAACCAGAGACTTGGAGCTCCATTTTCATGCAGTGTAATTTTGTATATGATATAACGGCACGAGTTGATGTTTTTACCCCCCCCCCCCCCCCCTGTTATTACCCAGTTGCTATTTTTGTGGTCAGAAATAAACGCTAAAATGGTTGGAGCAGCGCAACAGGGGCTGTAACGTTCAAAATCTATCATAACTGTGATATTTTTAAATCCACTGGGACCCAATTCTAGTGTACATTACTGCCTATGGAGAGCTTGATGCTAAAATGGTATTTTCCTGTCCAATTTTTATTTATTTATTTTTTTTTTTTTATCAGCACGGCTTTGCTGATGTACACCATTAACGTCACGCCACTTCAATATCAAGAGACGTCCTATCCGAACACAACTGAGCGGAATCATTTTGTTTATGTCAAATAAGAGCAAACAGCTCAGCTGGGGCCACCAAACGTGAATCAGACAGTTGACATGTAATTACACATGGACCATCATTTAATTAATGCAATCTGCTAAATGTCTAACAAACTAATTCAATACTAATTGCTACCGAGACCAGGCTGATACAGAGCCGTTGAACGCGTGCACGTGTAATGAATGTCCATAAATGCGCAGAAGAAAAAAAAGGAAAACACATTTACTGTACATGTGTCTGCCAGCCAGCTGGTTATTTCAACCCCTACAATATTGCACTGAAATCTACAAGTGGAACCTAATAGTATATTATTATCGAAATGTTACTGAGCTGAGCCGCGTTCAGTTTTTAAAAAGGACCGATATGAGATTGTTGACATTGTTTGGATCACCAACCACAGACTGCATGATTTATTCATTCTAGTGACGTGACAACAACATACATGAACGTATAAAGAATGCAGAATTCCAGCATCCTTGTACCAGCATCCTTATACCAGCCTTTGCATTTGGTACGACTTGCTGCTTCATTTACCAGCCAATTTACTGTAGGTCATAAACACATTATTTATTCACAGAGAAATCTAAGGTTTCAGCAAAGATCAAAGTTTATCATGGCGATGAGACAGCGGAAGACAGGATATAGTAAATGCGAACACTAACCACAAACCTGTAATAATAATCTGTATGCTTTTGTTGATCAGATTATATACCATAGGTCTATTACGGCGCACGCAGTGACAATAGGTTTAAAAAAAAATGTGTTATGTAAAAGTGAATTTTAAAAAATCCACAACGGTAGGGTCTGTGGTCAATACAGGTTTTCACTTTGAATGTGATCAGGACATGGGAAAATAGAGAGACAGCAGATATGCAAGTGGCCCCCCCCCCCCCTGCATTAAATATTTCTCTCTATCTATCTTTCTTTCTTTGCCTGCTCTGCCCTGGGCACCAGTAGTTCGCTATCGCCTTGGCAGGCTGGATCGTTACCATGGAGACCCGGATAAACCTCGACTCCACCGCCCTACAAGACGGGTGAGGCCATGCATTTGGACGCACGCGCACACACACACACTCACACACACTCTCACACATACGCACAGGAATCCACACAGGTAGTCACACATCCCTGTCTAGTGCCAGAGGCTGTAGTCTTTTATATGTGTGTAAATTAACTCGTGGTTACCTAAAGAAGGAAACGGTTCTTCCTTGTAATAGATTACTCACATAACCAAAGGGGTTAGCTAGAAAGCGAAGTGGTGGACTACTATAAAATTAGAAAAACAATTTGGACACACTTAATTGGCCTGTTTAATTGTTATCATTGTAATTTATCTGTTTGTTTTTTATTTGAGTGTGTGCATGGTGTGTGTGTCTGTGTGTGCTTGCTTGTATCTGGGGACATGTGGAGTTCAGACCACAGTTCATCCAGAAGTGATTCTTTTCATTAGCTATTGTAAATAATTTAACAGTGAGGCTGTTCTCGACACAAACAGCACTTGCAGTTACTTACACCATGTAGCCCCCCCCCCCCCAACCTATACAGACACACAAACACACACACACACACCCTACAGTATAAGCAATGGCTCCAGCATTAATATTTTCACTTTTACAGAAACAAAAAAATGTCCATGAGATGATTTATAATACAACTCAAAAGTAGTCAAATCATCACAATCACATTCATCACCATCACGAACCTCCGGCAGAGAGAAAGAATAAAACACAGAGGGTTAATATTCAAGCTTGCGTCTACCCCTCTTTTGTATATCCAAGATGGACGCGCCGTTCTCCGATGCATACGCTAAAAATAATCCTCCATGATTGGAGGGTTGAAGTGTCAATTATTCTTATGCAAATGTGCCGGGTTTCTCACGTTTCCAAAGAAAAAGACCACAGATGGCTACACGGAATTCTCTGCGCGAGCCCACCAGACAAAAAAGAGCTTGCATAATGTGATGCCGCTATTTGCATGTCTGTCGTCCGCCGCAATGAAAAATCAAGCACGGCGGAGAGGGCTAATGTAATCATAAGTGCCTTGGAAACAGACAATATGGATACACTCATTAAAAGGACAGCTAAGTAGATAGATATCAATTCTAAAATAGTAAAATAGCAAGCTTTCTTGACATTTAATTATTTTTAAAAATGTGCCTGAATTTTTTTTTTCTTTTTAAACAATAAGCATAAAAAAATCATGCATTTGAACTCCACAACATTTCCACCCTTCAGATAGATCCTACATTGAACATGTGACACAGTTCCTCATGCGTCTGATGACGTGCAGTCTACTCGGGCCTAATTACAAATCTGAAGTGCTCGTGTTAATAAAAAAACGAACCTCCCGCACCTGCCAATCAAGCGATTTCATCTTGAGAAAGCAAACACGGGTTCGCCAAAATGAGTGCAAGAAAGCCGGAATTTGAAAGGAAAAAGGAAGACAAACGCAGGGAGAGAAAGGCAGGACACGACTGAAAGAACATGAAGCCGCTCTGCCTGTGTGACCCGAACAAGCCGCTAAAATGTGATTCCTGACAGTTCGCTCACACACGCACTAAGAGACAGGAGCCTCTTTGCTTTCACACTAAAAACCATGATTTTGCCTCAGACAAGTCTGCCACCTGACACACCTGCTGTGGAACCTCGAAACTAGGAAGACAAATATGCGGATAAGCTCCAGTAGGCTAGGACGGAAATGGTGGTCTGCTAGCTTTCAGTCGCCATAAAGGAAAGAGGATGTTAGCATGATATTAGACTAGCTAAATGTTCGAATGTTTGCGAATGTTCAAAACAAAGTCATTTAATGCAACTGCAATTTTAACTAGCTTAAACATCCAAGATATCATTGGATTTTAGAGTAGTTTTTGTAGATGAGCTATTGGTTTAACATAAGCTAACATAAGCTAAAAGTAGGACTGTGTAACGTGCTTAAACACTTCCTAGCTTGAAATGCTCGAACACAAGACAGGACAAAATGAGAATGTTGACCTTCCAATTTGATGTTGTACTGGAAAACCGGGGAAAAGTAAGTGTGTGTGTTTGGGGGGCAAGGAGTGTGTGTGTGTGGGGGGGGGGGGGGGGGGGGG
>JAAGKR010000032.1:99248-293925 GCA_011419295.1 Clarias macrocephalus | reverse complement strand
GCTTTTCTGCTCCGAAAGAGTGGATCAGGAAACCTGCTGTGGCATCCTGTTACATGGCGACAAAAGCGCTCTTTCAAAATGAGTCTCAACATTGCAGCCAGGTCGTCATGTTCTGTTGATTGTCTCACACAGGGTCAAGAGCGACAGGAGAGAAGGGGATTGTGGAGCTATCTTAGACGATAATGGCAGTCTCCGATTTGAAATGGGTTCACCGTGTTAAGTTTGTTTTGACCCTTCTGGCTTCTAAACTATGGCTGTTTATAGAGTCAGAAGAACTGTCACATAATTTAAGCCATATAACCATCTGGATGGAGGATTACGTTACCAATTTTGGAGTGACTTCCGCACTAATATTATTATTATTACAAAAACATCTGTAACATCCTGTGACGTAGTATTAGAGCAGACCTTATGATGATTTCTTGAAAGAAAACGTTTGAAGTAGATCAGATATAGCAGGATTAAAAAGAAACTATTGTTACTATTTTACAGGGTATTTCCAGTATTCTCCCAAAAGCTGACAAACTAACAAACACCATTATTCATCATACTGTACTAATTCATACAGCAAGGTTAAGATTGGGGGCAGGGCTAATAAAATTTGTACCTTTCCTTAAGTATAAATTGCTCATGACATCGGTTTCCTTTACCTCAATGCCTTTGTCCAGGGGTATTCAACTCAAACTTGTAAAGGTCCGGTTACAAAGCTCTGGATAAGTGACTAGCATGACTGAATGGCTAGAACAGTTACCTTTTAATACTTAACCATGTCATGAAAGTCTGTGAAATCTTCTCCCTTTCTGAGCTAATGTCTTTAGCCCTGTAACTAGTCTCTGGTCCGATGAGCTGCTTTCAGCTAAAAACATTTACATGAATGCGTGTCATTGGATAAACCGTAACAGAGGATCTGCTACAGACGCGGCTGTTTCATGTTTAGAAAACTAGAATCACCGGAATACTTCCAGAACATTCATCAGCTCTGCTATACATGTAGTATTTGCCCAAGGTATTTGCCCGTCTGGAATACTTTGCAAGTTTTGCATCTGGACCACAATCCACAAGTTGATACTGGTCCACCATGGTTTAGTGGGTTACTATTCACCTATGGATCAATGGCTGGGACGGATTCTAAACTGGACTCTTCATCCAAATAAATATAAATGATTAGGTTTGTGACCTATACAAGACTATTCCTTCTTTAAGTTTATTCCTCACCAGAAATGCTGGATTCAATGTAGCAGATGTACATTATCCATGTCCTAGATTCCCCATCATGGACAAAGCTCACACTCACAGAACTCTGTAACCCAGTGTCTTTTATTTTCACCTACACCCCCAAGCCTGAAAAAAAAAAAGTGTGTCTTTATGTTTGTGTGTGTCAAACACATCAAAAACCGTAAGGTGAATCCTTTTGAGCTGGCAGCACGGTTGGCCACAGGATGAATAAACATCCATGTCAGGGGAAACTGATACACTCCCTTTTCAGCCAGACGGGCCTCTCGTGGGAAAAACAGCTCGTACACAATGGACAGAGACGGCCTTTTGTTGAGGCTCTCAGAGATGTGGGCTAGCTCTTCTCTCCAGCCTGTGCCATGAACAGACCACTCCCCTAAGCTCACACGGTGACTCAAACACACACACACACACACACATTTTGTTCTTTCAGAACTCATCACAACTTACAAACGTCTGTGTCATTTCTTTGATTATGCATTGGATATTAAAAAAAAAAAACAGATCAGAAATAGGAAAGTGGAAGAGTGAGAAAGGTTGCGTAGCTTAGCCCATGGTTAAACCACCCTCGGAGAGGGCTTAACACCAGATCTAAATCCTTGAGATAGTGTCCTGCCATGACATCGCTCTAAAAAAAGTCCAGATGCTAGGGCCCACAGCAGGTTAGCCTGGGGGAATTTATGTACTCCTTTGACCAAGATTCAAAGATTTTAGGTTTAGACAGCCAAGGGTTTGGGGGTAAAGGGGGGAGGTGGGGGTAGTTGCTGTTGGGTGGCTTGTTCAGTCTTTCAGTCTTCATTCTGAACTTGAATTTGACATTGATGATTTTCTCCCCTTTATCACAAGAAATCACACTCGGTCAGCGCCCGGGAGGAAACGGTTTGTCCACAGTTATTTTGGGGCAGATTTGGGGAGTCAAAAAAAAAGAAATAATAATAAATAAATAAAAACTCATGTAAAATCCATTTAGAAACAGTCCACATTCAGCTTTTCTGCTACTTTGATTTGTGTCAGCCATTTAAAGCAGTCACACTTAATCAATACACTATTATCATGCTACTGTTAACATAGACATCTAAATTGAACTACTTAAACTTGAGAAAAGCTTACTGTTTTTTTTTCCCCCCAGGTATTCTCATAGACACTTTCCACTACTTCTCCCTCACCCAATTGTTTGCTTTCAGCTCCAATTTGGGGGCACAATAAAGTTGTTATGCATGGCAGGTTTGAAAATGGATGTGGCTCGAGCTGGCTGCAAAGTGAACGTGTTCTCTTGAGTCTGGCTCAGTTACTGAGGTCTGGGTGGAGAGAATCACTCACTGATCTTGGGACGGTCACAGGGCTACTAAACGCCAATAGCTGTATGGAAGAGACTCCTTTTTTAATTAATATTACTGATCATATTGTTTACGCATCCTTGGTTTATATGGATTTTAGATGCATTTACAATCATATATATTGTACATCATACCTGACATAAACGCATAGGTAGCTATGGCTTTATAAGAATACTGCAGGTAGTAATGTGGTATCAGTAACATGTTCTATAAAGGTTATTTGTATAATAAATTCTATAATCAATATCACACTAAATATATTCATAACATGCTATAATGCATTTATAAGGATTTACACACATTGTAATGAATAAAATACTCATAATACACAATATACGCGTTGTGATACAATATGTATAATTGTTGTACAGCGTCATGAACAGGTCCTACAGTGTGCTTCATAACTTATGAATGCATTATAACATGTTATGACCATATTCATAAATTATTATAGATTAAATCTTAGTTACTGTTGTCATAACATACTATAACATATAATTATGCCAGATCATAGGAGTCTTTAAATAACAATAGTGAGGTAACGCGTACGAGATGGATTATTACATATACAGTACATATACAGAGACTGTTCTTATGAACATACTGTATATTATAATGCATTAATTAAAGTCAGTAATCTGACTTCTGGAGTAATCTTAAGTCTGTAATCTGACTTCATGAAATGCTTTACAAATGGTATCTATGTTATAATACATACTCAACATCCAACTAGTTTGGACATTATATGGTATCATACGTACTATATAATATTCTATAACTGCATTTCTGTGTTTAAAATAAAACAATTTTTTTGTATGAAATTGACCTACAATAAATAATAAGCAACAAACAACACAAAGTATTTACCCCTAAGCAAAGCTTGCGTTAATGGCGATAAAGTTATTTTTTGTTTTTTTTTCCCCGCTATTCGTGATTGTTGTATATAGTACTTGCTCTGTCAGCTGTGCACAACAACACACGCATGAGAAAGTGCTTTTGTTGGGACCTGAAATCGGGTGACCATATGTGTGAGCGTTCGGTATCTTTCTGCTATACAGCCTCACACAAGGCGGACCACCATAACTTAGTTTGTCTACCATACAAAGTTTCAGCCAAGCTTGGATGGACTCATCAGACGTCTTTTCTTTGAAACCAATGAAGCTCAAAAGACCTCCAACAAAGGAGCTAATCACTGCCTCTTTCCTCTGGCCTAGTCGCAGTTTCTCTTTTCACCAGCTGGGCCTCAGATCATTTCTCACCGCGAGCCAGCCTGTTTAGTGATCTGACATTGCTGTGGTTATTGTTTTCGTTTCTTTTTTTAAAACTTGACTAGGCTATGGAATGTTTGTACACATAAAATTGATTTTAATGTGCACCAAGAGCATACACAGGGTGTTTAGAGATATATTGAAACATGCATGTTAGTTCATGGACATGTCAGGGTAACATCCATCCATCCATCCTCCTACACACATACACAAAGCACTCCAAGATCTGGTGCAGAGAGTGCTGTGCCAAGGTGAGATACCAATTTGCATATGGCAATATATGGGACTGTGTGTTGAGGGCTGGATGTCTGGTGTGTGCGGGCGTGTGTGTGTGTGTGGTGGGTGTGGGGCTACGGCAGACAATGCAGCCCCAGGCTCCTCTATTCTGGCTTTGACCTTGAACCTCAGCAGCCTCCATTCCCATGGATTCAGACTCTGTGTGTGTTTGAGTGCATGTTCTCTCAGTCTCCGCTTCATTTCTAATCCTACATACAATCATCCAGTGAATAAAAGCACCTAAGAAACAAAGTTGTCCTCTTCTCACAACCACCTACAGAGCCTGATCTCTCTCAGAGCAGACTACGGTAGCTTAGCTATGACTGCTAATGCTACACAACTGATCTTTGAGCTAAAAATGATCTACCTGACCAAAAACAGAAAAAGAAAAAAAAGAAATGAGATTTTTTTTGTCTGTACTGAGAGTCTCACAACATGTTCCAAATAAAACGTGAAGACTGGATCCAGTTGGATTTCATATAAGTTAAGCCACAATAAAAGATACAGGCTTTTTAACAGATTTATTGCATGAATTAAGTTATTACCTGTACTTAAAGCGAGCTGTAATGCCACACTGTAGCGCCCGCTTGCGCCTACGTTGTGCATGCGCATAAGTTGAACGCACGTTCAGGGGCCGTTCAAAACTTGATTGCGTCAGATACTCATGTTTGCACATGTAAGAAAGCCAAGCAAAGCAAATATACATATTTTTCTTGTTTTTTTTTTTTGCATTTTTTTTTTTGCATTTTTTTGTGATTTAGTGACGACATAGCACCATGGGTCACAAGATTGTAAGCAAGGATGGTAGCAAGAAGAAAAGGGAGCCGCATTCAGTTTAATTTTTAAAGCAGCCAGTGCAAAGAGGAATCAGAAACTAAGGTTAAGTGAGGTTTAATGTTTATTTATTTCAGAATTGTACTTCATATGCATGTTTATTCTAAACGTTTTGATTGTTTGAATGTGATAATAGTATTTGAAACTGGAAATATGGTTAATAGTTTTGGGTGGCTGGAACAGATTATCTACAGTTTCGCAATACAAAATTTCATATACCGAGCTAACACTGTATAATAAATCCAACACATATTTCATGACCACATCGACTTAATTTTCAGCACTACATGTACAACTGATCGCAAAACTCACAAAGCTGATCGGATCACATTATTTGGTCTCGGGTCAAATTATATTTTGGATCAGCTAAAACCCAGGGTCAGGGCAATTTTGCTTTCCATTAATAATTTAGAGAACTTAAAGAACATTTATGTCTTGTTCAGACTGCAGGCAAATCCAATTTATTTCATAAATCTGATCTTTAGGACTGACTGTTCACACTGTTATATTTAAAAATCATCAGATCGGATTTAGCTTTGTTCAGACTTGCAGCCCAAATCTTACACATTGCTGCCTATTTGTATTTGTGATCGTGCAGACCTGAACTTGACCACATTTGATTGCGATTGACATAATTGATAGCTTGAGCGGGTAAAGCATCCAGACTCAGACAAATCTTGAATCTGATTTAAATATGATTTCAACTCATCTCTGGATTGGGTCAGAACAGTTATGCAAAAATCTGATTCATTTCGGATAATTTTTTCCCGACTAGATAAAAGCAATCTGATCTGGATGTGCCAAAAAATCGGATTAAAGAATATAAGCATTCCATAAGGATAGTTTTTGTCTAACAATGCTGGTGAGCACAAAGTAAGTCCATACAAGAGAGTTTGATCGAACAAAAACGCAAAGTGCCTAAACCTACAATTTAAAATTTGGTTGTTTATGTAATAGCCTCTGCATCAACCTCCTTTCCCCTCTCATCTGTTCCAACCACTCAGCATTCAGCATCACCAGTATACTAATTATTGACCTGATCATCTGTCATCATCTGCACCTGTTTCGCACTGGCCTGTGCCTCAAGTTTATTTTTATTTTTTCCTTTGGGAAGCCTTGAGAACTATTCCTCGAGTCTACATTAAAAATACAAGAAAGTCAAGCTTGTTGGAAGCAAAAGATGATGAAATAAATTGTGGCTTAAGACTTTTGCACAGTACTATATGTTCTTCCAGTGTTAACGCTACGAATTTTATGTGGAAACATTATATCAGTTATTAATTACCAAAAAGAAAAGCCAGGATCAGCGTTAAGCCTAACCAAACACCAAGCATAAATTTCTAATCTT
This sequence comes from Clarias macrocephalus, assembly GCA_011419295.1. Taxonomy (NCBI): domain Eukaryota; kingdom Metazoa; phylum Chordata; class Actinopteri; order Siluriformes; family Clariidae; genus Clarias; species Clarias macrocephalus. The sequence continues at coordinate 287,629 of JAAGKR010000032.1, read as the reverse complement.
TTTATGTAAACATCTATTGAAGTTCTGCCACACAATGGCTTCATTTTGCCTGTTTGATGAATTTTCCATTTTTCACATGTCTTACAATTGAAAATGCTCAAAAGTGATGAAGGTTACGGTTTGAGCTTGGAGTGGGATTAGGCATTTCTACAGATTGTGTGCTCTTGTACATTAAGTTTTTATAATATTAACTGCATTTTCAAATCAGCTGCAGGGTCTGTGGTATTCCCTCCCTCGTGTGCCGGCTGCACCAGCAAAAAGGCAGCAAGGATTCCTCACAGTGCCCTACATTCAGCTGAGTGATCCAACACACATAGCCTACTGTCACAAATAATCATTAGAGCACCAGACCTCCTCCTCCACTCTCTCTCTCTATCTCTCTCTCACTATATTAAATATTGAATATTTCCAACTTTCAACTGGGTGAGTGTTAAAGCGCCCTGGCATCAAAACGCAGACATACAGAAACATGCATATGCGCCTTTCCTTCTACGTTGTACAAGCTGGGCAAGAAAGTGTCTCTATTAGAGTGCCAATTTAGCCTTTCAACACCTTCTGCCTCATATGATGCCTGGGATCACATCAGAAGCTATTTCTGCTTATTCTTCCCCCATGCCTATACCTGCATCATCTTACATTCTCATTTCCTCTCTTTCCCTCTTTGTCCATCCTTTTGTTCTGCTCCACACAGAGTGCATTCAAGGCTCACGCATTTTCTTGCATGTCGGCCAGCTAATGCTTTCTCAGGAGAGTGGAGTGACGCTCGTTCTGCCAGCCACCAATGCAAGTGTCATCAGGTCGACATTAATTACTTGCTTGTGCATAACATTTCGTCACCACAGTGATATGCCATTAAAAGGAAGAGGCCGGCCGAATGAACGAACGCTGACTCGCCGTGCAAATGAGGCACCCATCCAACCCCTGGCACGGATTTGGAAATTGGCTGAGTGCCGTGGCATACACGTCCCTTATTAGAATTTAATAAGGGACACGATAATGTACCTCTGCATCTCTTTTAAACGCAACAATGGGTTGGAATATGCGCAGAGGTGAACAGGGAAGGAGGGGGGGGGGGCTGGTACACGAGCGAATCCCATGGCTCGACACAAAACATGAAGACTCAAGAGATTTGCCTGATATATGACAGTAAGTGTGAGCTACAGCGCTTAAAACGAAAGATTTCTTTCTTTTTTCTCCTTTTTTACGGAAATAAGCGTGCTTCAGTGTAACCCGCGTGCTTGTTGTTTGAAATAAATGTGAGTCACACCAGGCTTGTGACGTTTCAGAAGCAGACTCAGTGACCAAGTGAAATTATACCTTGGTGTTTGCGAGTCTGTGAGCAGAACGATGTACCAGAGAGGACAAGGTCGTGAGCAAAGCGGAGACAGATACGTGTGAATCTAACATCACAAAAACAAAACCTATAACGAAAAACGAAATGTGAAAACACAATTTCAGTCATGTCTTAAAAAACACATTTAAATTTAAAAAAAAAAAACAGATTTGCAGTCTTTGTACAAAATATGCATGCCACTAGGTTAAATATTGCATTATAACCATGTAATTACTACTTAATTACAAATCTGTGCTATTCCACTTACACTGGACACACACTAGGGTTAGCATACATACACACACACACACACACACACACACACACACACACCCATTATGCTGATGGAGCACAATTAGAGAAATTCCAGACAGGAGTCATCAGACGTTGTTTTAGAAGGAGTGGGGGGGGGGGGGGGGCACTTCTGCCATTTTGGGTACAGACTGTAGCCATTATCAAGCCAATTTCCCAAGTACAGAAAAGCATCCGAAGAACAGAAAAGCCGCCACTAACAGCGTGTAAAAATCTCCAAAGGGGATAGGGGGTAACAATTTCATATGCAATTGTCATTGTCACTCACAGGCTCTATACGTCTGCGGCTTTCATTTCGTCAAAGCAAAGCAAGAGCTATTTCCAGCTGCAATAGTGGGCGGTGGTGATGGTGATGGTGGTGATGGTGGTGGTGGTGTGTATGTGGTATATATGTGTGTGTGTGTGTGTGTGGGGGGGGGGGGGGGGGGGGTGTCGGTTCAACCTCTAAGGCCTCACTTCGGAGTGTTTCCAAGGTTTCCGAGTGCATTCCTGTGCGTTAGCCATTAACAAAATGGCCTCCTGAAATGTCATATATGATTTAACATATCCACGGATAAGGAGCAGACAGTGAGTTTCACAGACGGTGCTGCGGATTTGAAACGAGTTGACAGGCCAGGGAGAGATCTGAGCGCCGCTACAGAAGGCTTTCTCTCCACGCAGTCTCATATCTGTTCATGGTGTTTCCCTGCTTTTTTTTTTCCTTAAATATACAGACTATAATGCAACCAATGCAAGCGAATCTCTGTTTAAAAAAATAAAATGTTAAGAAATTGTCATTCGAGGCAAGAAATTGAGTATGCATTCATCAATCATTTTGGGATACAGCCGAGCACATGGTCACAGGAAGAGAATAACGTGAGCAAAAATAACCTTCTAATCTGTTTTATTGGGATTTTTTACTTTATCCATGATAACGAGCAACAAAGCTTTCTTTCTTTCGTTTTCTTTCTCTCTCTCAACCCCACCCTCTTGTCCTCTTGCAGATAGATTTGATGTGAAGATGCTATGACAGACTTGCACTCTCTCTCTCTCTCTTTCCCTCTCTCTCTGCAGCTGGCATGAAGGATGCACTAGAGTTCGTCTATGGTAATGGGATCATGGGAGAGTGGCCTGCCTCTGCTTCTCTCTCTCTCTCTCTTCCTCACTCGCTCTCACACACACACACATACACACACACTCCCACGCATTAATACACCCAAACCCAGGTCCACCCCCTCCACCCCCCCCCCTCAATAAGTGGTGGCAGGACAATGGCACTATTGTTGCCCCCTTGTTTTGGAACCCCAGGCAGAGAACAGTTGCTGTTTACCCAAGCCGTGGCGTCCCTCCGTTCCGGATGTTAATTAATTGGAGGGCTCCTGATTGAGGCTGCTCTGTGCACGCAGCACAAAAACAGGCATTCAGGGCCACGAGGGGAAGGAGCGCTCTCATGGCAAAATGCCGACTTCTCTTTCTGCCGCTTCCTCCCTTTTACAAGCCAAACGACTCTGCTCTGTCTTGCCTGTCTTCCTGCTTCCGCCATCTCTTGTTTTTTGACCCCTTTTAATCTGCGTCCTCATCGTGCATGCGAGACTCGCCTGCTCTGATTTGCACACCTGCCAGTCCACACACACACACACACACACACACACACACACAGAACGAAAAAACAAAACTGGAAAGTGCTTATAGTGTAAATAATAATAATAATAATAATAATAATAGTAGTAGTAATAATAATAATACATTTTTTATACATTTTTAAATGTTATTATTATTATTATTATTATTATTATTATTATACACACAACCTGTTCTGGCTCAACTACCTTCACCGTTTATTTAATTTTTTTCCTTTAATGTGTCACCCGTCTGTATATTAAAAGTCACAAGTCGCCGCTTTATTAGCATATGGTGCAGATCCAGTTGTGAGTAATTCCAGAATCGCAGCGTTGCCTTCACATACATTTCCACATCACATTAGGGAGAAGTCCGTAGCGGTGCGGATTTGCATGTGTGAATTTTCCACTCCCCACACAGACGCGTCTCTCTCTCCTGGCGCTGCCCACTCGGCTAGTGGCAGTATGCAGAGCAGCTTCATGAATATGCCTAATTAGGTGGGGCTGGTGTAATTTTTTTGGGCTTATGGGATGTGACATTTGTAGGGCAGAGGCATAGATCAGCATAAGCAAGAGTGACAAATACATTATCCCTTTTTCCTCCATAGTATAATGTTTTACAGGTCCACAAGAATATGTTTCTGGATGCTCCCACCTCATACACACACACACTTACACACTTACACACACACACCTTTACTAAATATTCACACCCTTTCTGAATGTCCCAAACACACACACACACACACACACACACACACACACACACACACACACACACACACACACACAAGAGCACACTATAATGATAGGGATATAAGAATACAACACCAGAGTTGTACAGAACAAGAAAAAGATGTCTCTCACAATTTTTTTTTACCTTTTTTACATTTAAAAAAAGAAAGAAAGAAAAAACCCTTTCGACGTTAAATGGTGTTTTGCAAGCTACATTTATTTTCGTGCCTGGAAATGGTTTGGCATCTCACGGCCCTTCAATATGGAAATCAAAATCCCATTTTAGACGGTAAGAGTGTCTCAAAAATGAGTTATTGGAACAAAGGAAAAAAAAACAAATAAAAAAGGTCAACACGCACACGCACACACACACACACACACACATACACACACACACACACACACACACACACACACACCTGGCAAATTGAATAAAAATACCAATCATTCAAAGCGTTGAAGGAACCGTGTAGCACTGTTAGGACAAGGAAACAGTATTTATTTGGAGCTCCAGCTGAATAGAGAACAGCTTTAATGCATTTGTTAATTCAGATATTCGAAACCAGGTCCAGTCCTTACAATAGACTCTGTGCTGCATTCACGTGAATAGCAAGGGAAGAGAGAAATCTGAAGAACATGAGCAGTTATGGGTCAAAGTGAAGGAAATGCCAGCACATGGATTTGTACTGTATGTAAAGTATAAACTATGCATTCACACACTCAGGGTGGGGTCCAGAAATATATATATTTTTTAATTACATAATAATAATAATAATAATAATAATAATAATAATAATAATAAAGTGATGTGAAGCTTCTGTGGCTGAACCAGTCAACACACACAAACACATCAAGAAAACCCTTCACACCTTCACGTAGGTCACACTTCCCTCACAGGTACGCACGTATACGTATAGTGATATCCATGCATACACACTGGCATGCTCTCCATGCTCCTACCTCCACCTCTATCTACTTCTATTACTTCCCCCTTCCCCCACACTCCACCTCACACACAAGCGCATACACATATGTACACTTACACACAAACCTCACACACACACACACACACACACACACACACACACAAGGCGCATGGCAAGGTGTAGCTCATACCACCCAGGAAATTAACTTGACATTTTATGGAGACCAGAAGAGGGGAAAAATATGGGGCGGTAAAGGGGGGGAAAAAAAGAAAGAACGAAAGAAAGAAAGATCAGCCGAGGCACAGATAGCATAAAGCATATAAAGCTACTCCTGAGCTCCGGTGCCACGTTTGCCAGGCTTTGAAGGATCTGCAATGCAGACGGGGCGAGGGTGGCCATGGAAAATGAGCTTTTTTTTTCTTTCTGTTTTTTCGCTGCCCGCCTTCTCCTCGGGAGACGACGTCTGTCGCTCTGTCTGTCTCTTTTTCCCCCTGTCCTTCCCTTTCTCTTTCCCTCTCTCGCCCGGCCTGTCGTCTGCTTTCCCTTGACAAACGTTTCACTTCTATTTTCATATCCAATTCGTCTGGTCCCATTGGCAGGGGGTTCCGCTTGATGTGAGGTTAACAAAATGATAGGAACGGGGAAGGGACAATCTCACCTCGCTCTAAGCTCCCAATTAGAACGATAGAGGCGGCACGCGCGAGGGGAAAGCGCCACTGCTGTCTGGCAGGTGCGATTTATTTCATATATGCATGCGCGTGGCGAAGAGAGATGCGTCTTTGTATTGTCTCTGTCCTTTCCCTTGCCGGGATCGAGACAGTGCGCCGTGAGATCAGGGTGCGAATGACCGCGTCCAAACGCAGCCATGGCTTAGATGCATGAATTAATTTAGCACTTTACCTCTTTACCAACCCCCCCACACACACACACATCCTCACTTTTTGTCCTCCCTGTCCCTATACACAACACACACACACACAGTCTGTGGTTTGATGCGGCTCTATTAGACATGCAGGAATGTTAACATCATTATGCATTATTGTAAGTGTCTGTCTATGCTTTCACACCCCCAGCCCCCTCTCGCACTATATTGTGTCTGAGGTCTGAGAAGAGGCCCAGACATGTGTGTGTGTGTGTGTGTGTGTGTGTGTGTGTGTGTGTGTGTGTGTGTGTGTGTGTGTGTGTGTGTGTTACAAATCATAAATGTACCATTGTCTGCACAAGGACATTATTTTAATCTGATTTTATGTGCTTCTGCGTACGACTCACTGATTTTCGCAAATACAGAAATCTTTAAAAAAATAATTTAAAAAGCGCATGAATAGCAGCAACACAACTGATAATCGCTCTCTAAAGGACAACTATTAATATTTCCTCATGAGTAACGTATTAACCTATTACTCAAACCGTTATCGTTATCAAGTTACATCATTTTGGATTTTGTAGGTAATGATGAGAAAAGGATTTGTGAGATCGATGAATCTTTTTTGTGCACCGTGAAAGTCATTCGTCTACACACTTCCCATCAAACTGACACACTGACTTCAGAATAGACATACAGAAATAGATTATAGTTTAACATTTCATTTATAACGGCCTACGCGAATCAAACCCGTGCTTGCATCATACGCAATTTTATGGATTATAATTTTTTTTTAACTTATTCACATTATCTATTAAAAAAATAGCTAAAAAAATAAAAAAAGAACAAATAGAGATAGCGGTGACCTGTAATGAGGGAAAGAGAGATTTTCATTGCTTTGCATTATCTTAGAAGAGACCATTCCAGTTAACAGCGGGGTTGTCCGTATATAAACGGCTCAGGTAATAATGAATAGAGGGCCTGATGCAAAGCAGGTGAAATTAACATGACCCCTTAAAGCCTTTAAACTTCATCTCCGGTGTAATCGCGGAGAAATATTTAAAAAATACAATCGCCTCGAAATGGCTGCTTTGCGAAGGTAAACACCCCCCTTCTTCTTCTTCTTCTTCTTTTTTGCTGTGCGTCTTCTCTAGCCAATCTTATCCACTCCTTCCTCTTGCCTCTTGCTGCCAGCGATTTGCATACATTTGCATCCTTTTTTTTTTTTTTTTTCGCTATGCGCTCCTTAGCCTTTGTTCTCAGCATAAAATAATGATGTGGGTTAAATTCGTGCAGCACGGCACCGTTACATCCTGTTCGCTACTTGGATATTTAATGAATGCAATGTTGCTCTATCATCTTTAATTATAGATCTCAACTAGATCACTTTTTTCTTTTTTTTTTTTCCGGAAGGAGGAAAAATTGGAACATGAATAAGGATCAAAAGCTGATTAGCGCAGTACGTTTCTTTTTGAAGAAGGTTCTAGAAACAGGAAGGGAGGGGAAATGTGCTATGTGTGAATGTCATAGGGTGTGTAAGACAGCTCTGGCGGAATTATTTACCCAATATTAGCCGTAAAATCTGGATCGTTTTTTTTTTTTTTTTTAACAATCTGACCTGACAAATAGATACGTCTTACAAATATACATTATATATAGTATGTTAACACAATATAATATATTCTGGTTAAAACAAGATGTACATATTTGATGAACCGAACAGGAGTACTGGAGATGTTGTCTGCATGAGCTCATTTTAGCATCTATGGTTAATTACAATCATGCAGTTGAACCTCATTAGCTCATCTGAGCTAATGCTAATCACATCCTAGTGACGGATACCCAGTACCTGGGGAAGACCTGAGTGTTTCACATGACGGTAATAGCATGCATGCTAAAGCATTCGAGAAACCGAATCAGGAAGCAGCATGCGTCAGTTTCCAAACAGGACAGATTTGAACTTATTAGTGTGAACGGCAAATTCAGTTAATTAACTAATTCACAGACTGGTGAAAAATAAAAGAGCATCAATAATTACATAAGTACATAAAAAAGTTTATTCCAGTGATCAATTGCTGCTGATATTCCTACATAGCTTCTAGTTCAGCACACACTCACAGGGACGGTGCTATGCTTTATATCATGTACTCGAACGAGACCTGACCTTTGATCAAAAATCATTACTGAGCCTCCAGATTACAGGCAGGAGGACGTGTAGTTTTCAAAGCTCGACTGAACTCTACATCCTGTTTTTAATTGGCTTTAAAAGCTCATATCCAACTGGCAGCAACAGTAATTAACATCAAGTATTGCTCGTCTACAGGGCTTGTGTTTTTTTTTTTTTTTTTTTAAACAGCTTAACTGTAAGCTCCTTAAAAACAAGAGTACGGTTTGACAGATTTTTTTATTTTATTAATAGAATTATGTCTACTATATAAGAGCAAAGTCTTTTGGACTTTAACAGAATGATACTATAATAGATTTATGGGTAATAATTAGATATTTAATTTCAAGAAAGATAGCATCTTCAACATGTTCACAATTTCATTTTAAATTAACATGTACGGTTATTAAAATATCCACAAATAAAAGCATTTCTACTAAAACAGTTACTCGGGTTCGAACCAAATGGTCATTTTAAATGTTTTAGATTTTCCATCACTCTGTTTCATTTGTATGTAGTGCATTAGTGTAGAGACAGAGTCAAAGCCCTTAGGGATGCTGTTGCTCTCCTCTTATGAAGCACCAGACTGGCTGGGCATAAATAATATTTACTGTGTTAACTGAAGGTTCTGGAGCAATATGCTAATACCGCTGACCATCGAGCAATGATAAAATAGACCATACTGGTTTTATTTTTAGCTGCAGGCAAGTAGTGCATACACACACAGACACAAAAACACACTTGAAAAGAGGAAACAGGGGGAACCCTCCATATGAGCATGGACAAACAAATCTTATGAGTCCACCTGCCAACGACTACTCACCACTGACCAAATTGTTAGTCTGTTTTTTTCCAATTCTTTTTTTCTTTTTTTTTTCCCTGGACTCACCTTATGCTGGATTTTATTGCAGGATAAAACAGACAGCTCCATTTCGCCTCACTCTCTTCCGGTGGTCAGTGATGGTGGTCATATTCCCCCCCCGGCTCCTGCAGAATATCAACAACAACAACAAAAAAAAAACAGATTCATAAATATTTAGTATTTTAACACTACAGGCTAACATTCCTGCTCGTATGTGATGCTTATAGTTTTCACAAGTGATGAAGGGAAAATGAGAAAGGTAAAACATTTCGCGGTTCACCCTGTAGTCTGACATGTATACAGGTCCAAGTTTGAAGCTCCGGAACTGAAATAACAATTTCAATTTTAAATGTGCTGTCAGATATAGTCTTGTGGCTACACTACTAAATGTCTCTTTTGTCAGTTGTTTCGCTGGGATCTACTGCCGTGCAGCCAACAACCAAAACGCAAATGCATAAATACACACACTCTATGCAGTCCTAACTTCTTATCAACACTTTCCATCATACTTTCTTTCAGACGCACCTGTTAGGTGAGGCTAACCCGAAACACGTACCGACTTCAGTATGATGAGGATCCGTTCTGAGGAGTTTGAATTAACCACATAAACTTTATCTCAAAACGCTCTTCAGTCAAATAGAAACTTATATTACCAACATCATGAAATGGCAATATAAGAAAATAGCAATATAAATCAAAGTTCTTCTAGTGCTCTTATAAAGTCAGGGGATATCCAGGCAGATGAGCAAGATCTAGCAGTCAGCATGCGGATGTGACAGATTTCTGGAAGTACTTATATTAAAGAAAAGCCATAAGATTAATTATCTACCTTTGTTAAGAATGATTATTTAACACAATTTGGAAACAATTGCTTGATGTGACAGATGAAACGATGTCCATACAGTATAGAGGTGCCAACATTTTTGACACCTCAACTCAGTGATAAAGGAGACATCTACCAACAACCTTTTTTTTTATTTTTTTTTAATCTCATTATACACCTGAGCAGTTGAGGGTTAAGGGCCTTGCTCAAGGGCCCAACAGTGGTAACTTGGTGGTGGTGGGATTTAAACCTGAGACCTTCTGAACCATGGGCCAATGCCTTAACCATTTAGCTACCCCTGACCCCCTGACTTTTTTATTTTATTTTTACCTAAAGCAATGGTCAGTTTAAACAAATTTCAGTCTGACTTGCATTTGTTTCTGTAAACAGTTACTTTTGACTTTGATGTATCTTGGTGAACTTTTACCTGTAAATTCATGAGCTTTGACTTGGTGAGAAAACATAACCAAGTGGACAAGACTATGCTTACTTTAATCATTCACTCACTCATTCATTCTCTATATCGCGTATCCTGTACATGGTCACAGGAGCCCTGGAGTCTATATGCCAGGTAAACCCCGGACACACACTCACTCATACACTCTGGGCAGTGTGATAACACCAGTTATCCTAATATGCATGTCTTTGGACTGTGGGAGGAAACCGGAGTACCTGCAGGAAACCGACCAAACAGACCCAAAGGCGGGACTCTTAACTCCTTATATGTTAGGATTTTTGTAATAAAATCTTTTTTTTTCCTTCTTCTTGCTACAATTGTCTTGTGAAAAATCATGGCCCTTGCTATAGCAATATCCCATATACATTTATTATGCTCATGAGATTATAATGTATTTGTTTATACTGTATATTTTACACCTCTGTGACACCTTTACCTCCCTGAAAGCATGCCAGATTTTGCTCTCTTTATGGACGACTGAACAATTTTAGCAGTGGCATGAACCAAAAAAATTTCTTTTTCAAATTATTGTGAACAAATCCAGTTTTACCAGACAAGATGTATGAAGTATATTTGATCTCATATGAAACACAATGGTTACAGTTATGTTTAGGGGACCTTCAGATTATACACCTTTCCTAATGTATGGAATTGACCATCTTGCAGTAAGATTTTTAAAAGTTTTAAAAGGTTTAAACATTGCAAAGCAAATTAAAGTTATATTGTTTAGGAATTTAATCATCATATGATATCTTGGTCCATCTGTGGCAGCTTTGCCTACATCGATGCAAGAATACATTAAATACCTATTTGAGCTAGAATCCATTGTACGGACCATACAGCATTGCAAATATTTGTCTTGCCAGAGCAACACTTAGGGCAACATTTTATTTTGTACCACGCTCAAAAATATTGCAGGCTTCGTCCAAGTGATGGTGTTCCACACCCAAAACAAGTCAAAGGAGGAATGACAGCTGTCACGTCTTATTAAGTTACTGTGCTAGGCTATGTGCTGGTTCTCTGGTCAGTAGAGAGTGGCATCATTTTTAAGACAAAGCTGTATGTATGTTTCGTAGAGATGGGTTTGAAATTAGATGACATCACAGTTTAAGGGCTGATATGGCTTAATTACATGCTAATTACTGCTTAATAGCAACTTAATAAGTAAACAAGACACTATATCCCATAGATCCTTGAAGCACAAAGCAGTAAGTTGTTAAGACATTGTCAGACTCTGATGAAACAGCAGATATTGTAAAATAAAAGTCCATATGGTCGAGTTGATGTGAAATAAACAATCCACTTTATTGAAAATTATTCATTTATACAAAAAAACTAAAAAAAAACAGTGTGCAATATTGATTTTTTGCCAAAACACACAAAAAGTAAGAATGAATAGAAGTAGATAAGTTCATTTTAAGTTCACTTTTTCCGAAGTAAATGAATAATTGCTGAATAAATTGTCTCGCCAGCTTCCTAGAAACTGTATTCACGAGCACTTCTCACCTCTCTCACCGTATATATTTACGGTGTCTGTGCTTATAATTACACGATGCCAGGCCACAGCCATGACAGATACCTCCAGACTGATAAGGAAGAGCATAGGAAGTGGTAGGAAGCAGCTACCAAAGCAGGTCCATGTGTTTGTCTAGCCTGCAGGATGTGTTTTTCGTCCAAAAGCAGGCTTTTTTTTTCTCTCTCTTCTTCTTCTTTTTTTTTTTTTTTTTCACACGGCGTTGGCAGGCTGCGAGTTCACCCTTCCCCCTCTACAGTTCCACAGCCTGGGTGTCTAGAGTTATTGCATTTCTCTGCCAGCACCCCACACTGACAATCAGCAGCTACTGGGCTGTACGAGGGGCGACTGGTCTAGCATGGAACCAGGTATGATTCCCCCACTGACAGCCTGCATCTCTTCTGCTGGGTGAAAAATGAGGGTTCTTCCCAGCAAACAAAGCACAGGAAAAAGCATGCAGTGCATGCGTCATGGGCAAATTCAAGCAAAACAATACGCACAGTGACTATTTTATAGAGACAACCGAATGTGTTGAGGGTTGAGCGGAGTTGATCAGCCACAAATCCATGCAAGAGGAAATGTTTTGCAGAGTGACAATAAAAGAAATGTTGCATAGGTCATTGATTTTACAATCATATAAGTAACGACTTTATAAAAATATTTACTACAAAATCTATCAAGCTCCAACGTACAGTACATGCTGTTCGGGTAGTGTGGAAATAATGTCGCGTTGCAGTCTAAGTGTCTGCCTGGCTCCCCTTTGGCTGCCCTCCATGCCCTGCTGTCTTATTTCAGTGGACTGGAGACTCCCTCATCTCCATTTATTAGCTGCTGACAGGCCTGGCCTAACACATGCAGGAATTTAATTACACTCATCTCATCTCAGCAGTCTAGGGTGGGGGGGGGGGGGGGGGTTCCACACATCAGGTGTGTGTATATGTGTGTGTGTGTGTGTGTGTGAGTGAGGGGGAGGGAGTTTCGCAGAACACCCCAGGAGCACATTTTCACACTAATCAACACAATCGAGGCTTCCTGGAGGTGAGACTATGAGATGTAGGTGGAAGAATATTTACATGCACGCCCAGAACTGGAGATCGAAAAATAATGGGGCATACAGCGGTGTCACAAACACGGAAGATGTTCTTGGGTGATGTATACACATACACACACACAAAAAAATGATTGATGGTAGCCAGCACTATACATAACATCATTACCGATCACCATATGATCAAAAGTCCAGGTTTGTTCAAAGGCAAATTACACTGTATAAGAGCTGTCCAGTCGATGTAACTACGCCTCGCTGCCGCTTTCCCATGGAAGACCTTGTTCTTCCCTGACAATCCCTTCGACGCCAAATTCACAGACCTCCAAAGAAGCCCATTACCATGTGATTGCAGGTGTGAGTGCTGCTAGTAAAAACACAAAAAGAGAAGTAGAAAATGAACCCAATACTTTGTCTGCACTTCCGTGCTTCTATTCACCCATGGCAATTACCTGACCAAGCTACAATAGGGTCCGACCCTGGTCTTTACATCACCGTGCACAGAAGATATGTGCCTACTTTTTTTTTTTTTTTGTCACCTAACTCGGCATGGAAATGCTCTCAGTGCATGCGCAGCCCTTTTGTTGTATGCCTGCATATATGCCCGCAATTGAATATGAGCCCCTGTGTGTGTGTGTGTGTGTGTGTGTGTGTGTGTGTGTGTGTGTGTGTGTGTGTGTGTGTGTGTGTGTGTGTGCGTGTGTATGTACATGTGTGCGTGTGCGCGCATGTGCCAATTCACGCCTGTGTACGAGTACGATGGGTGTGGGTGCACGGAGGCAAGCATTAGGACTCATTTCCCGCACACTTGCCTCGGCAGTGCCATGAGGGCTTACAGAGATGAAAGCGAAATGCAAATGGCGCTGCGGCGATGCCCTGTTTTAAGCAGCCACCTTTGAAATAATTAAGACACTGGAGTGGAGTGGGCCTGCTGAAACAGCGAACAGAAATTTGCCGATTTGGATGAACTACGATGACACTAAGACTTGAACGGATCTGAGAAACCTGGACCGTTAATAAGGATAATTTCAGTCTCTTCCGAGCAGTGTTAAAAACGAGCTGAGTATTATCTGACAGTAATTGGCATCTTTCAGAGATATGGTCATGCCTTCATTTTTTTTTCTTTTTATCCAAAGTTAGATTAGAGCTCAGCGGATTTAAATATGAATATAATGGTTTACCAAGGTTCTAGCCACAGGCCACGTAGCAAATATATATTCATTTGGAATTTCGGGCGATCATGAGGTGCTGTAGATGAATACAGTCTGTGATAACGTGCATCGGGTTCCACCCTGCATTTGTGCAAAGGGCGCGTGTTGTGCATGGATAAGACGCACCGCTGCTTGCCATGAGCCATTCGCATAAAAACTGATAGTAACGGGGGGAGGGTGAGTCGATGCATGCAAATGAGCCGCTCAGCATGCACGGCTTCGGTGATACTGGATAATTTTGTAATTGATGAGCGCACGTTAGCAAGGACGTCGCGCGAGCCTGTGCCAGCGGACATTTTAGGTCCCTACCCTCTTCCGCGTGCTCGCCACTGCTAAGCCCTTTAAGATGGTGGCACCTTGAAAGAAGGAAGCGCTGTTGCACAGAACCGGCTGCAGACCCAGCACCACCACTTCGTGGGCAAATTCGAAGGGTACAATCTGCCTACCCAACCTCTGCCATCAATTTTTAATCCACCCCCCCACTCCTTCTAATAAGGATATTAAGCAACCAGCTCCAGGGACCGCCGCATATATGCATGAGGTGGTGCTCATCAAATTTGCATAAAGTCAGGATTCTAATGTAAGCGCGGTTCGCTGCATGACGTAGCCAGCGCCTGTGACAGATGCGGCATTTAAATTATTTAATTGGAGGGCGCGTACGTTTAGGAACAACAGTGACCACTTACAAACAGCGTAAAGTCAATTTATCACGGATTTGATGGCAGTCCCAGGGTTTGGATATTCTCTTGTTAATTCTATTCTGTCTCATCTAAATATAGCCCAGATAATTAGGACTGTGGTGAAATCAGGTTCTGAGAAGTGCGAAATAGTATTTGTGTCACCCACATAATTTAGTTTCTAGTAGAGGACATTTCTAACAAATTAGAAATTATTTTTAATACTGTTAAGCCATTTTTTTAAAATAAAGAAATAGGGTACATGTTACATTATCTTCTCTATTTTGCTGGCAGCTATTTGTAATATATATACTGTATATATATATAAAGGTGAATAGTTCATGAAATGTATTATTTCGGCTTTTGCATCTGACAGGACTGAGGTTTTTTCAGTGCAATTACAGCAATTTATTTACAGCAGGGGGGCATTTGCATAATCTAAATTCAGCAGAGCATAGCAGAATTGCAATGGACACTCAGCCAGTCACGTCCAGTTTTGCACTTTAAAACTATCTCTAAGAGATGCACGCCGCCTTGTTTCTGTGGCAAGTCGGGTTTTTGTATCACAAAGGAATTCTAAATTGTTTATGATTATACAGCAGGAAAAAAAAAATAGAATCATAATTAGCTCAGAGCAGGTGAGTTAGTATAAGGAATGATAGATCTTTAGACTGGTACAATGAAGCACTTAAAATGAGCTAAATCATTCATCAAGGCTTCTACAAGCTTTACTCACCTGCTCAGTGTTAGAGCTGATTTAAACCTCTTACCAAAGACATCTCTCTCTCTTTCTCTCTTTCTTTTAGATCATTTCCATGGTACTTCCAAGGAATGTAATTAATACAAACACTCAAAAGAGCACTGACAAAAGCTCTGCTACCAGATATCTAAGGAAGCAGGTTAGGTTATTGCACAACTGGGCTGCGCTGGCTAGACATGGATGTTCTGGGTTTTTTTTTTTAAGTAATAAAAAGGAATATAAGAATACAATCCCTGTTTTCAGCTCATATAAAGAATCTCATAAACCCACAGGACGTCACATCGTATTTAACACGGGTGGAGCATTAAAGTGTAATGAACAGAGATTTGACTTAATGGAAATTGAGCAACTGGAACACACATCAACGCACCTAATTTTGCACATACACGTTTACAGCGAACGCCGCAGATACATATGCAAATGCATACACACATACACACACGGTGACACTCTTTCACATGCACCCTCTGAGCTCACCTCCGGTTGCCAGAGCGACACCAACCAACGTGAAAAGCAAGGTACATGTGACAAGGACCGGCGCATAAAAGGGGCGGGACTACGAACAGCTCCTGGCAGCATTCTGCTCATTTAAATCCTCCACTTACAGCCTCGAACAATCAGCTAGTCAATCTGTCTTCAGTCGCCACCTATATTGAGCTATAGACTAATAATAGGAATGTATTATTGCATGAGACCATCTGCTGCAATTATTTCTGTTATATATATTTTTTATTATCCTACTAAGTGTCTTCCATTTTTGTACACACAAATCATTGTAAAAAAAAAATTATAATCATAAAAAGAATTAAGAATAATAATAAAAATAAATTCCAAACTTGATTAAAATAAAGACATTAGAAATTAATAAAAGCTCTTCATTGATCCAGAAGCTATCGTTAATAGCTGATGAGGCCAATATAAGATAAATAATTATGACCATATTGCCTTAACATTTTATCTTTTTGTTATTAATAAATCTCTTAAAACAAGTTATCTCTAACCTAAAACATCTAGACACTAAACTGCACCTAAGTGTACACAAGGTTGCAGGAGAAATAACCCATTTACCATCCAATATTATATAAAAGTAAAGTGCAAATTTGCCATTACAGTATATTGGTATTAAAATGGTCCATGGTGAAGTCATTTTAAAAATATAAATGGATGTGAATCTGAGACTTCCTACTATCAAGGGCAGCAGAACAGCCAGACAGGAGGCCTTGGCATTTGAGGGAAGTGGAGTAGTCCAAAATATGAAGATTGCACACCCAATGAATACTTATAAGCTGCCTCGGTCGCCATGGTTATACTATTCAGCCAATCAAAAAGGCAGGATTTTTTCCCTCTGTTCACTGTAAATGTGCGCAACTCTCTCTCTCACACACACAATCAAGAAAATCTTTCATACAGGGTAGCCTAGCTCATGAACATTCATTACACTTGCAGTTTTGCTCTAAAGTGATCCTGGTAAACCTTATACATTACATGGCCATACATTATGTACACATCAAATGTCCAGCAGAGAATGAAAGGATGTAATCTCTCTTAATTTTGCTCTCTTTTATCCTTTGTGAAATAATACTGTATGTCAGATATGGGCTGGTAAGGCATAAACCTTAAGAGAAATCCCAGCATGCA
The DNA here is from genome assembly GCA_011419295.1 of Clarias macrocephalus. Lineage (NCBI taxonomy): Eukaryota > Metazoa > Chordata > Actinopteri > Siluriformes > Clariidae > Clarias > Clarias macrocephalus. The sequence goes on along the minus strand of JAAGKR010000032.1, from coordinate 270,713 downwards.
TTTTTCTAAGAAGCATATCACCGCAGCAGCTATTCTACACAGAGCATATACTGGCTTACTAGAATACTGATATCCTTGAAAAATGTGACCCATTTCTATCACTCAAAGCATGTGGCACTGCCATAATGAAAGACTCCTTCAAAATATAATTTGCAGAGATTCCAGTCCACTCACCACCTTTTCTGCGGCACATCCCTGCATTAAATCGCAGCGGTGACATTTAGAATAGATTCGAATGACTTTCCAACCTCTGCGCCTACAAGACTCACTTAGAATGTGTGAAATAAAGGGACAGCCTGCAAAGGCTTAAGAAAAAATTATTAAAACTGATTAACGCAAACAAATATGAGTGCATAAAAAACAAATGCTGAGTGGTACTACAAAAATTTGTCCTATTTTTTTTAACCACTGTTAAAACTGAAAAATGACTGAGCTGTTATACACTGATTTCGTTGCAGTAATGAGAGAAACAGGCCACGTTATCAGCATGAATGTTCATAATTCAAAGTGCAAAAGAGAGTTGTTTGTTAAGCCTCACCTATTCAGCTTGCTTTGAATGCTTGAGACAACATCTATATGTCATGTCTCGACAACAAGGACTCATTCAAAGGGCAAGGCAGCCGTTTCACTCTGCATTGAGTCTGAGTTGGGCTCTGCACCTGAACAGTTCATGGGTTGGGTAATAGCAGTCCCACACACACACACACACACACACACACACACACACACACAGTGACAGAGGTACGGTGAATTATTTTTTTTTATAAAAGTCTAATTAACAGCACCAATAATATTAATAATAATAATAATTATTATTATTATTATTATTATAAATAATAATAATAATAATAATAATAATAATAATAATAAGCAGAAGATACGTGTAATACAGTCCAATTGGTGTGCAAGATCGAATTTTGCAAAATGCTACATTTGATTTAAAAAAATACCTTTTGATCTCTTTATTTAGTTTAGACCCTTTATGATTTACCCTATTCTCAGGGTTTGTCTAGTGCACCAGACTGCATTGAAGCGCCATGTTGTGATGATAATATAAACAATATGGGCGTCATTGCGACTGAAAGAAATTCTGCCAGGTCTCAAGTTCAGCTCCAATGCGAGCACAAAGGACGTGATGTCATCTTTTCAGCGCGCCTGTAGCTTCTTTATTCTGTAGGCTGCGTTGAGGCTTTACTCTGAAGTGCACAATAAAATAGTTTTATAAAGGAGACAGAAGTTTCACTCCAGCGTGCTGCTGATACAGAGGGCCGCACCGTGGCGTGCACAAGCCCAGCGCGCGCTCAGAGTCGTTAGTGCTGCAGCAGCTCGTCTGGTCGGGGGGCCCGCGTGCGCGCGCGCTGCATGGGGACCACCGCTTTCTAAAGTGATGCAGATGAGTCCGGGTGCACTTGACGTCTTTTCATGACCCTTGTTGCCACCCCTCCCCCCCCCCTTTTCTTCGAAGCCCCCCACACACCCCCACCCCTAAAGCCCACCAAACCCCGCCGGCTCTGTGTGTCATATTCGTTTCGGCCTGTGGCACCGCCGCTTGCCCCCGAGCGTGGGAATGGGAGCGTCCGCTCGTTCACATCTCCTGCGCACCGTTTTAACGGAATCAATTAAGGAGGAGCGACTCCCCCTCACCACCACCACCACCACCCAAACTCCTTGCGCTATCCCATGTGCCCACCCCTTTTCATTTTTTCTTTTTTTTGTCAGCTCTGTATATGTCCTAATTATTTCTGTTTGGGATGCCAGCGCCGTTTCCTGGCCAAAAGCGACAGAGCAGAAATACAAATACATCTTTAAAGAAATACATTTTTAAAAAGCGTGAAAACCCTCGTTTGACTTTAGCAACAAAAAAAGAAACATTTTTTTTCCCAGTATTGTCAGTCACTTACAGAAGTTCATGCGATGTGGATAAAGAAAGAATTCTTCACTCTTGCATTAATTAAATGAAATAAAGCACAAGTTAATTAATAATCAAAGTATATATATTCTACCATGTGCGTGAGTGCATAGAAAGAGAGGTTTAAAAATATTCTTAACCCCACATAAATCCCCCCTCTCTCTCTCTCTCTCTCTCTCTCTCTCTCATTTCACAGTGTATGTAAAACTTTTGAATGTTTGCATCACATCCCACCACATAAATCACACACTTTCTTAAAGCCATCAAGTCTTGCAGCATCCACAGAGGTCGATGAGCATGGAGGCAGTTTTTACTTTCGGTTATCTAGCTTTATGACGGCCAACACACTCATACAGCTAGATAACCAAAGATAACAACTCGCTTCCAGTTGACACTAATCCGTCCTCGTGCTCTTCGCTGGTGCACATCCACTATAGTGAAGTTGTTAAAGCAACTCCTTAATTATCATGTAGTCCCCCGTGGTGTCCACAACTACTGATGCCCGCAAAAGTGAGGCTAAAAATAACGCTTTCCTCAGAAGTACAAAAAGAAAAAGAAAAAAAAAAGAAAAAGAAAAAAAGGTGCACAAATGATAGCCTGGACTAGTATGCTGTAATCCCCCGGACTCGTGACATAAACCAATATTAGAGTTGGAGGGCGCGAGCGGTGAGGAAGGTGCAGCCATCCTTGCACAGGCCCTCATTTGCATTGCAATTTTACAAAAGCCTCCTCTGGTCCTATTAGACAGCGCAGGCGGTGATCGCTATCCCGCGGAAGCACTTTACACAAGCAGAAATCCGATTCCTGAGGAAGAGGAAACATATGAATAACACTGCGCTGGTGTCGCCACAAAATATAGAGCTCGTGCTTTTCCTTTTTTTTTTTTTTTTTGCATCATTTTGACGAGGGGTGACGGGCTCCGTGTGCGGAGACGCATTAAACGGAAAAAGGAAAAAGAAAAGAAAAAAAAAAACAAGCTGCCATAATAAAGCGCGTGGAGGAGAAATTCCGCTGTGTGCCGTCTCACCGCTGCCACCACCGGTCTGAGGAAAGGCAATAGGGCCATCTCAGGGACTAAAGGGGGGGAACGAACTTAATGGGAGGGGGACGGTCATCCACTAGCATAATCTGGACCAACCACACAAGGTCAAAGGTCTCGGACCAGCGGGAGTGTTAAGGTAATGATGATGTCATTAGAAACGCGGAGTTTGCTATTTGCGTGCGCCGTCGGCACGCGCTATTTTAGCCGCGCTGTGGAAGAGAAGTGACATCGCAGGAGGGGGGAGGAGGGGAGAGAGAGCGAGAGAGAGAGAGAGAGAGAGAGAGAGATAGCGACCGAAAACGACGCCTCTCTCCCTGAAGATGGAGATTTCTGAGCACATACTGTAGCTAAAGAAAATGGAGGTATGCAGTGAAGCCATGCATGGTCAGTGTTGTAGTTACTGAGTCTGGCCTGGCTGTGTACAGAGACTGTGAGTCGCCTTTATGCAATCTATGTGACTGTGAGATGCCTTTATTTTCTGTTCCTGTAAGGCCGTCTGTAACCGTTTACTCTGACCATCTCCATTTTCAGAGAGATTCCCAAAGCAGCAGAGACTGCCATTTTCCATGTGTGACAAGCTATTTGGATTCTAACACTACAAATAATCCTCTTCAAAGCATGTTTCATTCCGATATCACAGCTTAGGTGACAGACTTTCATTCCATGCGATGGCAGACAGATAAAAAATGTATTTACTTCGCTTTGCAGGATGCTAAGAATAATGAATAGACTACTAGGCCTATAGATATTTTCCCCACTGTAATTGTGTGTGAGAATGTGGGATGGTGTGGGATTTTTTCTTTTTTTTGTGAATATTTTGGGAATCCTTTAGGAAATAAAAATGGGGGAAATGCAGCATCATTGCAGAAACTTAAAAGGATGGTTCAAATCTTGTCTTTGTGATACTGAGGTTATAAATAGGTGCAACAAACAAGGGAGTGGGAAAAAAACGCCTAAAATATAGCAATAACCAAAAATGATGGCGTGTGTGTGTTTGTGCGTATGTGTGTGTGCAGGCATGATGTGCTGGTGGTGGTGGAGTATAGATAGGTGGTGTGTAATAGGGAGCCACCTAGGAAGTATGGGAATTCAATAAAGTTTTCACTTGTCTAATTGCATGTGTTCGATTCTTTTGTCCCTGTCACAGTATACCTCGAAAGCTAAACCTTGATTTGAACAATACAGTATCATACAGTAGTACAGTAACTACCTTTTTAGGCTGTTTGTGAAACGGTACCTAGGATTATTAGGATTATTCTTCATTGTGGAACTCAATGAAGACTCACACACACTCACATTGTGTGAATCAATTACACTGTCCAGGAAGTGCATTAAATAAAACAAGCTACATAACTCTTCTTGATTTTTCCCACTTTTGATCGATTTGATGACTTTCCTTGATGCGTGACCAAATTAGCTGACTAAATGACTTGTGGGTTCTAGCTTTTTTTTTTCTGAAACAATAATGTAGGCCTTGCATCTGATATATTCCGTGTGTGGAGACTCCATCTACTAAAAGCCACTGATATTTCATGGGAAAACTACGAGTTTGCTTTATATGCCTCGATTTGACGTCACACATTTGATATATAACTTCTGAGACAAGCTCAGCTACTTGAAACACATTTTGCAGTGCCTAATTACTGATGGTACTAATTAAAAAAAAACATATTTGAAATCAAGTAATTCTGTCAGTTATAATATTGTATATAGTTTAAATAAGGAACTGTGTCTGAGCAGGAAAAAAAAATGTTTGACCCACCTGATAACATAACCATGAATGCAGCAAGCCAATATATATATATATATTGAGTGCAATATCATATTACTGGCCACAAGACTAATTAAATTTGTGTGGCCAAAATGGCAAATCTGAATGTAAAACTGAATACATAGTAGTAGTGTGATATTAAAAATTATCAGGAATAACTGAAACCTAAAGATTTTTGGCTTGGACAAATACTCCATGTCCACACTTCGGATGGTAAAGCACGAGTTCCCATGGACAGTCAAGTTCACTTCAGCTATGATCATTAATGTCCCTTTAAATAACAAAACTCACATTAATGCTACTTTTTGAGGTAACACTGCAAAGTTTAACTCAAGTGACGCGACAAAGATGGATTGGAAGTGCGCTTGAGAAACTTTAAAAGGAAAATAGTGTAGTCGTGTCGGTCTATAGGGAAGGACGGTACTCACTTTCGGTCCAAGCGTCTTTCCATGCATGCAGTATCCGTTCCTGGTGCGCAAAACGCCGTCTCACTAACGAGTCCACCCTGTGCGCCTGTGGTTCAAAATTGCCGCTAATACTCTGCTCATTACGCGTGCTTCCCTGCTCCGGTAGTCCACGCGCGCTCGAGACAGCGCGAGAGTGTGTGAGAGAGACTGAGAGACAGCGAGAGATGGGGGAGACAGAGAGGAGGGGTCGAGAAGTTTCCCATAACCTATTTGTCTACAGCACCAAATGGGAAAAAGTGCACTGTTGAGCGGAGAAGGGTTGGCATGGCATGATTTTTTTTGTGCGTTAGGGTGGGGGGGGGGAGGTATAGGGGGGTGACAGAACCTCTCCGTCTCTGTGAGAGAAAGAAAGGACGTGCTCGGAAATTCAAACAAGTTGGCCAGGTCTTTTGTTGGACTTGAACTGAGGAGCCATTGTTCCCCTTATTGGCGTGGACTGTAGCCCCCCAGTTTCCCAGAGCAGGTTACGCACTGACTGCGCTAATGAATTTGCCTCGAGCTTTTTTTCCCCTGCCCCACACGAGCAGACTGACGGAACGCGCTCACCCGCTCCTCTTTAAACACAGCGAGGACATTATTAGAGCAGGAGGAAAAAAGAAAAAAAACACAGTCGAGAGAATGCATGGCTTAAAAAAGCTAGAAGTCTAAGTTTAGGCATAAGACACCAAGAACATACTGTTCACATTTCTTCACTAAAAAAGCACACACAGGGCCTTGCCACTAATAAGTGAACATTCTTTTCAATAAAAGTGCAGACTGTGTTAACTAAACTTCTAATAAGCCAATTACCAGACCAGCCTTTACTACAAATACGATTATTATTATTATTATTATTATTATTATTATTATTATTATTATTTATATCATCACCATTATTATAATTTATATTATCCGATTTGTTTGCCTTTTTTCCTCATCGCTTGTGCAAGCTTGCTGCACGCCAATTTCAAGTTCAACAAATTTTTTTTTTTTTTGGTTTTTTAATTCAGCCATTTTGTGTTAGAAATTTTGTAATGACGTTACAGCACGTAATTCTGTCCCTCGTTCTAATTCTCCATGATTGCAAGCGGATTCGCGTTTAGATTGAACAACGAGGTCACGTCCAGTGACGTAGACAAGCCGCTCTGCCACGCGCAGCCATATTTAAATACATCAAGGAAATTAGCGCATCAAATATGCAAATCTCCTTTACGTTGCCTTTCTATCTGCGCTCGGAGTAAATTTCTACCCTCGTCGGATCCGAAGACGCTCGTTTTTTTTCATTAGAGGGAGAACAGACGCGAATTGCGTGTTTTTTTTGTTTGTTTATTGTTTTGAATATGGCGAGCATCTGCACGGTAGGATCCGGAGCGCGCGCTGAAGGAGCGGAGGAGACTGGCGCCCGCGCGCACTCACACAACGCTCGGTGCAACGCTGCAGAAGCTTCCAGCATGCGTGTTATTTTAAATATTGATGCATATGTAAAAGGTATATTTGCATCTCTTTTGCATTCTCGGTTATTTTATTTATATCTCATTTTATTTTAAACAGCAGCAGTTTAAACAAGCGCTATGTCGTATATGTTAATTTTTCCCTTTGTTTTCCTTTATATCCTATTGTTACAGCTAAGAAATGCGATTTCATATAAAGTCTCGGATATGCAACATATAAAATTGCTAATATAGAATTACACTATTAAAATACATTGTGCACTAACAACGACGACCGAACAAAAGAGCTAAACCCGTTTAGTAACAATTTGCGTCATTTTGCGTGATCAACTAACACCACGTTAGTTAAATTATACTATAGACGCCTGTGTGAGGCTAGATAATATAACGTAAATGTTGAAATTCTAAAAGATTTATTAAAAAATATATCTATTCAATATATCAAGCAGTTCTATTAGAACTCAGACCGTCTGCAGACCCAGCATGTAATAGGCTGCTGTAACTGCATAATTATGTCGTATGCAAATTCACTGACTACAGGGTGCGCATAGACGACTCAAGTATTTATAGCTCCACCGCACAGGATGGATAATGATTCTGTTTCCTAGCCTCTGATAACAAGAAATCAGTAATCACTCATCAGTCCTTAACTATGGCATTTAACTTCACATGAACAGACACATCATTCTGCATCACACTTACCATTAAAAGCAACGCTTAGTCTCCGCCGCCCATTAATAATCTAGCTTTTGCACGCTGGATCTCGAGGCGACACGCATCTCCGGAACTTTGTGGGTTTTTTGGATGTTCAGCTTGTGCACCTTTGCTCCGAGATGTTGCTCAGATGAGGTGGCACCCAATAGCAGTGGCCAGGCGGGCACACGTAAAGAATTTCATCCCAGGCGGCCCGAGACACGTGCTTGTCCTATATGCACGCGTGTTTGCAAGACTCATGCATATTTTCAGGACAAGCACAGTTGCGTCTCCTTGTTTGTTACAGAGAGAAACTGAACTTGACTTGTAAGCTTAGTTCATCCTCTGACCCCCCGTCCTCCATCTCCGCGCAGTGAGAGGGCCCGAAGTTGTGAAGCGCACGTGAGCGGCGGGGCTACGCCTGCGCGCGACCCTATTATCATGGTGATGCATATTTACAATGCAATTAGAATATAGGAAGGCGCTCGTCCTCCCTAAAAAAAGCGGGAAAAACCTTAGTTAAAACAAAACGCGGATTATGAAACACGCGCATATTTTTTTTTCATAATATGCTACATACAGATTTATATTTTATTCTAACCTATTGATTCAATTTAATAACCACACTTAGGTAGTTTAAGTTTGTGACGTGGACTGTTTCTGCTTTAACATACTTGCACACACTAATTTTTAGCCGACAATATTTAAAGAACTGAACTATCATATGAAACTTGAACAATTATCCTGAAAAAAAACTACTGCGAGCGAAAGTCACTCAAATCCATCATGCTTAATCCCAGTTCTGTATCGGATCTATTCAATCACAATTCATGTTGTTTCTAAATTATTTTCATAGCTTATGTTCATATGCATGCTTGGAGATTTCGTGTAGCTCATGCTCCTCCCATCTTTAAAATTCTTATTATTTTCTGAAATTTTCTTAAACCACTTTTTTCAAACACATAGTACTGTATTAAAACACACAGGTAGATAAAATGTAAAATAATAAAGCCATCTTGTTAATACATGGTCGTGTTTAAAATCCTGTGTTATATTTCTACTAATTTCTCATAATTTATTACTCTATTTCCTTTTAGTCCGAATAATTGTACGAATCTGTAGGAAACATTATACAGGTATCAGGTGTAGTTCTGCAAAACAAGATGAAAAACAAAAAACAGTTTTTGACCGTGATTAACAATGATATAACCGTTGTGCTGGATTGTGTTAGTCTTTTCTTTTGTCGTGGAATTATTGTGCAGTGTAATTTTGTTTAGAAATCACGTAGCTGAATTGGAAATTAAAAGTGAATAGAACAATTCAGTTTGCTCTATTTTACAGGTCTATACGATTTTGACACCTTTTTCAGGTTTTCACACCGAATATTAGCATGCATTTACAGATAAGCCGTGTGCGTGCGTGTGTGCTATGTTCAACATAACGTTTTTCTTTTTGATATATATATAATTATTATTATTGTTGGTGTTGTCTATCATAAGGTGTCATAACCTTTATTTTTTACCAACAGCCCAAGGACACCTTCTGATACCGGTATATTCAGCATATAGGTCTAAGTACATGATAAAATATATATTTGGTAAAATATTTTTAGGTGACCTTATTAAATATACATCTTATTAAAACCATGATAGCTTGTGAGATCTCTGTGCGTTGGTTTGCACAGCGGCACTCTGGTTATCACATCAAATGTATGAGCAACAGGAAAACTAAAAAAAAAAATCTAATATATCATGCAGTTATGGCAGAACTGGTCATCAACTAAAACAAGTTCGTTTTTAATTTGAACACGTCATAGTTTCAAATTAAGGAAAATAAAATCTGGGTCAGAGGAAAGTTGTGTTGCGTGGCGACACCTAGCGGTTTGTTAATGTAATACATTGCGCCGTGATTTAGCCGACCCAAGAAAAAATTAACAGCTTAGTGGTGGAAATTGTGGCAAATATGTTTAAGCATTATTATTATTATTATTATTATTATTATTATTATTATTATTATTATTTACTGTAAAGAAAAGATCATTCGTAGACTATTAACATAATTAAACATACAGTTTTAGTTCCAGCTTAGTACAGACTTTTTTTTTTTTCCACGAATGAGTTTCCAACCTTATATTCCCATGGTGACACGCACGTGGGATTTTTGTTAACAGGTAAATTTCCTACTCAAGTAATACTTCTTAATGAGTGTTATCTCACACAAAAAACTAAACAACACTCAGGGTGAAAATATTGTTTCACATTGTGAAACAAAGTAGACACAATAATAACCTAAAAAAATCATGATGATGATGATCATCATCATCATCGTTTTATATACGTAGAGATGTAAAACTGTACTCCACCTATTATAATACAATGTGGTAAATATTTAATTGCAACAGATCACCGGGAAAAAAAAATTATATCCGTTCTAGATTGTGCGGAGTGAGCATAAAGTCTTTCCCTTAATACTGTATGCACAATCATATCTTAAAAACGGTGACAGACAGTAACACAAATGGTGTGGCATTAGATTTAACATTTAATATATCGTATATATAGTTGTAATAAACCAGTATGTTTCTGCTGCATATTTGGACATTAGTGAGAGCCTGTATGCTCACCCCGTACTATCGAATGGATTTAATTAGTCTCCACGTATCGTACGTGTCGCTTTTCACGTATTTAGGTCACGTGGCCGTTTACTAATTCGTTCCTCTGAGCACTTTTCCAGCGTGTTATAATGCAGCAGATGAAAACAACGCGTTCATCTTTTCTAAAGCGGCTGTAATTCTTTCCATCAACATTCCTCCTCAAGCAGAGGCTCAAAGGCTGATTAACAGATTACCTGATAATAGCAGTCCAATAAGAAACGAACACTGAAAAACCATGTGATTGAAATTGAACAGTGCCATGCAAAAAAGTTGCGATATAATTATCCAATTGCCTTATTTATTATTATTATTATTATTATTATTATTATTATTATTATTATTATTATTATTTATTTATTTATTTATTTGCTGCATACATTGGTTTCCACTGTTATGAGCTTGATAAGAAATAAAATGTTTAGCTCTATCTTTTATCTTCCACTTTTCCCAATTTTTTTTAAGGGAAAAATGTTTTTAAGGGAAAAATGTTCATACTTAATTTGTGTGTGTATATAATTTTTTTTTCCATCTAGCTTTTAAGATGCGTTTTTACAATAGATGAACGTATCATGAACTCATTCTCATGGCCGGATCAGGAAGCTGTCGCGAGCTTGTGATGGCCTTTACCAGGAAACATGGCAAGCACATGGCACACGACACACAACACTGCTGCCAAACTTATTAACAAATTCACAAAGCCTGGAAGTGTTGCGGACTAACTGAGAAGCCGGCGTGCTGCGGGCTCCCCTGTGGATGGAGACTTCGGGGACTCTGTAAATGTGTGTGAAAAATCACCTTCAGAATCTACGCTGTTTACGCTGCAGTGTACATTAGTCTTCTTAATTCACATGCTTTGTGAATATTCATTATAAACATTCACGTCGTGCTTCATGATTTTTTAAGCGCCAGATTATAGTGAAATAATTCTGCCATAGGGTTAACGTACACACGGAAATCAACATGCTCTTATCTCTCTAAGACTGTATTATTATTATTATTATTATTATTATTATTATTATTATTATTATTATTTTAAAGATGTATTTTACATTTAAGAAACAGTACTAATACTAAAAGATAGTACTGAATTTCCTATACAGATAATTAGCGGAATTATTTAAAAGTCGTTTCGAGTAATTTTCTTTTCTTTCATCTCATATGACGCATTGCTTTTTTATGTATGCAAAATGTATGCTTTTGTATGCATTTCGGTATTTAGTGTAAGCTGCTAAATTCATCAAGTGTTGCTCATATCAGTAATTTTTCTCTTTCAGTATGACTGAATGCATCTACAACATAGCGAATGTTTTTTTCCTTTGCTGTAAAATTATGGTTCCGTAAAAAAAAAAACATGAATAAAATAAAAAGAAAAGGCATTTTTTCGATCTTTGACTGATTATTCATCCAGGACCACATTTAATTTTAAACAAATATGATCTTCTTTACGTCATGTGTCTTTCAGAATGAAAGCTCATTAGAGCAAAATGTAGTCACGCAAATAATAAGTCAGACATTTATTAGCCAGCAGTGATTTTCCGTAATGCTTTATCATATAAAATAATAATATGAATTTTATTATAAGTGTTCTGTTCGAAATGTGTTCTGTTATGAGTGTAACAACCGGGGGAGTTTGTTTTTTTAATTGTTCCAATTGTGTATATTGTAGTGGAGTTTTTTAAAATAAAAATAGATAGATAGATATATAGATAGATAGATAGATAGATAGATAGATAGATAGATAGATAGATAGATAGATAGATAGATAGATAGATAGATAGATAGATAGTCTTTAATTCGACTGCACAAATGAGAAACCATGACCTAAATTCTACTGAAACCAATACTTTCATTTTGCATTTTCGTGGGGGCTTCTTATTACACACCCTCAACAAACAAACAAACAAACAATCAAATGAGTAATCAATCAATCAATAATTTATTTGTGGGTTCGCTGGATAACTGATCTTTCTTAGTTTTTTTTTTAATGGTAAGCTACCCTTTCGGAGAGGGAAATGTTTTCCTCGAAGGCTCGACAGAACCTGTAAATGTTTCTTTCGATTATTACTTTTTATAAGAGTGTAAATTTGAAGCTAGTAAGCATTAAAATGGTTTTGTCTGCCAAAACACCATAAACTTGGTATCAGCAATACCATTAGGCAGCTTTCTAAAGCTCATCAAATATTAACAGACAACTTTGGATCAACAGTGCCCTCTAGCGACTCATAGGGTTAAGTGTGTAGAAAAATAATGCAATGCTCCCACCTCGTGGCGATGCGGTGCGTTACACTTTGAACTAATAGAACCATGCAAAAGTTCTATTTAAAGTTTGAAGGACGATGTTAATTAAGCGTTATTTGTTAAGACATCCCCCGTTTGGACATAATAATAAGTGGTTTAAAAATAACAGGTGGACATGTTCACTTGCACTGGTATCTTTAACAATGGTATAGAAATTATTTGGACACCCTGAAGATTACTGAGGGTTTATTATTATTATTATTATTATTATTATTATTATTATTATTATTATTATTATCTCGGAATGTTTTCTTCAACAGTGGCCATCGAAATTAAAACCGGTTAAGGTTAAATGCAAATGACGGGAGGGGGGAGGAAAATTAAATAGCAACTCAAACGCTACCCCACAACAACCATGTGATGAGCAGGCAGCCCATGCGCGTGCCAACAAAAACCTTCTCTTATACTGTTCACATGTGATTATATGAACAGGTGCGCCTAATCAATGTTCCTGAGAACGACTACTTGGGTCACGTGACGAGTCATGTGACGAGACACTTTGTGGTTGCAAAGGGAATCAAAGAAAACAGAGTGTAATATCAGAGGAATCAGTCACTCACTCATGGACTATACCGCTTTCACCAGGATCGCGGAGGGCTGGAGCCTATCCCAGGAGATTTAGGGCACTAGGCTGGGTACACGCTGGACAGGGTACCAATCCATCACAGGGTGCACACACACACACTCATTTACACACTATGGGCAATTTCTGACTTGCTCACTTATCATCTATAGCGCTTTATCCTGTGAACAGGGTCCTGGAGACTATCCCAGGAGGCACAAGGCGGGGTACACCATGGATGGGATGCCAATCCATCACAGGGGACACACACTCACATACACACACCCACATGCTCTTTCATACTGTGGGCAATTTGGGAACTCTAATTAGCCTAATCTACATGTTTTTGGACTGTGGGAGGAACCTGGAGTTTCCAAAAACCCGAACCTGGACCCTGTGGGTGTCAACAACTAACCCACCATAACACCTTGGGGGAATTAATGTTTTTAAAATATTGGATACTTAAGCAATATCTTAGCATTAACTAACTAGTTAACTAACTAACTTAGAGAGAGATCTGCAAAAAAGCAAACCTCATACAAGAAAAAAAAACAAATAAATTAATAAATGCAATAAATGGATTACTGATGAATAAAGTATAGCTTAATGGAATCATTTCCTTGGCATTATTGCACTGACAAGCGTGCTTTTGTACTAAATATGTGATTTGTGCTGATGGCCAAACCACAGCCATGCTCATATTTACTTCAGCAGCATGCTGTTTGCTTTTATACAGAAGTTAAACAAGTAATTAATATCAAGTAACTGATATTTCAGGCACAATATGGCCAAATGTTTCATTTATTTTTGCTCCAATAAGGAAAAATTTTGCAATGAAACCACAGCTGGAACAAGTGCTGCCATACAGAATAAGGCCTGAATAAAGCCTGTATTAAGTTTAGTTTCAAATGAACAAAGTATTGCTAGAATAGATTTTTATGTAGTTGAAATAGACAAGTGGTGAGATACCCACAATCAAAATGCCCCGGTCCTTATCAAATCCTTATTTAATCAAATTCATTCATTTTCATCTTGACCTATGACTTCATAACCACTGTCATTTCTATAAGAGGAAGTTACATTGCTAAGAGCCCAAACTTCTTGCAACCCACTCAGACACCCACTCACACACTTTGGGCAATTTGGAAACACCAACCAGTCTACAAAGCTCAGTTCGGGGAAACCAGAGCACCTGGTGGAAAACCCCCCAAGCATAGGGACAATATGCAAACTCCTGGCACACGAACCGGAGACAGGACTCAACCCCCTTACGCTGTTGATGCGAGGCAACCACTAAGCCACTGTGCCATACAAATCAAATTTGTGGTCTGAAATTACTAATAAAATCGAATATCTTTTTGCATAGACAGCACTGTTGAAAAACCCAGAATACTCTGGCCAACTACTAGTTGCACTTGTCAAACGTTTAGACCACTTTAGCTAACTGTAGGTTATTTCCGAGTTTCCTTTACTGCTTGATCAATGAAAAGAAAAAGCAAATTCATTGAAAAAGGCAAAAGGCAAGGCCGACATGAAATCCTACCCGGAAGCTGGCATGGTCATGTGGGGAAAAGGTGGGGTTGAAGTGCGCTGTATTTAACGTTTCTTTTTGGTTGTTGTTTCAAAGACCTACATTTCATGAAAAGCAACTTTACTAAAATATGAATTCCACACCAAGGTCATCATGGTCATTACTACTGCAACATCAATAAGACATTGCTGCTTTTGTAACAATCAAATGGAGGAGTGGTATAAACAGAATAATGTCCTTGAGGAGTGTATATTACGCTGACAATTTTCATTTCCGTTTAATAATTTGCCATCTGTTAACATGGCTCATGCTATGGAGAAAAGTTCACAGAGTATAATTCAAGTCCCATTCATGTTCAGGTTCAGTATGTGATTACAGTATCTCATCATAACCTGTTATATACGAATAAACTCTTATTCAGAAGAAATAATTAAATGAGTAAAAATTTGTCTGTTAAAAGCACACACACACACACACACACACACACACACACACACACACACACACACACACACACACACACACACACACACACACACATACATTAATGTGAGTCACAAGGGTGATAAAAATCACAAATTTCAAAATACAATGTAAAAATGGTTTTGGTTATGTGAGAGTGATTTTTGTATTATTTTGCAAAACACTATAACTCTACCTTTCAATATTCTATCAAAATCGATGAATCAGCCTGCAGTTGTGTTTGTGGTCATTTAAGCATGCAATTCCTCCTCCTCTTCAGTTTCAGGTTCATTTTAGTAGTTGACTAGTTGACTTCAGTGGCAGTAACAAAGTTTAAATGTCCTTTATCTGTGCATGAACATTCTCCAAAAGTCCAATTCGCTGCATTAACGACAGCCTCTGTTTTTCCCAGCCGATAGTTTTGCTTCACTGTTCAAAAAGCAATGTGACAAAAAGCAGCGACGCACTTGCCTATTTGTGAATTTGTCTGATTTTGCTATAAAATGCCATTTTTTGCTATAAAATTACTGTCAGAATTTCAAAAGTTCAAAGATTCTGCAAGAAGGATATATCGTTACGCTTAATGTAAGCTTTGTTACAGACAGCTGTGTGCCCAAAGAAAATTGGTGTTTCTCACATTTTCAGCCATAATATATGTATTTACAGTACCAGTCAAAAGTTTGGACAGAAGTATGGATTTATTTTTCATATTCTACAACAATACTTGATTTCTTTTTTCAAAACTGTGCATTAACACATATGGCATTGGGTAATTAAGTAACAACACCAACAACAGTCAGTTGTTATTTGAAGACATGAAGATCAGCTCTTCTGGAATAGTTCTTGCCAGAACAGTATTGTCAAGTGCATTTGCAAAACCCATCAAGCACCATGATGAAACTGGCTCTCATGGAGGCCATCACAGGAAAACAAGACTAAGACCTACCTCTGCTGCAGAGGTGAAGTTAGGAATGTTTTACAATGCAGAATGAAATCAAATTCAGGAAAGACCATGGAATTAGGTGTGTCCAAACTTTTGTCTGGTAGCATATATATGCAGCAGGGTTTTAGTCATTTGGTCTGTCTGATTCTGAGATTCATTCGCTTGTGGTGTGAGCCATCGCTATATATGTTTTACAATCTGATCCAGGGTTTTAGTAGCTACCAGTTTGGTGTGACGTACTTGTTTTCACTACTGATATATCTGTTGAGGAATGCCTGTGACACACTTACAGTATGACATAAAAGTCGATGATGACACTGCCTACTGTGAGAAGGTATCTAACAGTATAAATATAGCTTGTCGAACTATATACAGTATATAGATATTGTCAGACAAGATATATAGATATGTCAGATTATATACTGTAAATAATCCGACATATATGTAATATATTGTGATTTAAACAAGAGATGTCACAATGCAGTTTTATGGGAAAAAAAATTCGGAATATAAGTTGAAATATAATTTTTTATTTCATTTTATAGTTCATTGCTTAAACTATTAATTCATAAATAATTAAAATGCTTATTTAATGTGGTGCATGATCCAAATGCACAATATTCTAAGGAATGCCTGGACTTCAGCACCTTCTATCATTTAAGCTCTGACTTGACTTAACCAGCCTGGGTCAGACATGTACAGCAGGCATTTTCCCCTGGTCTACCACCAGCATGCCCACACATGTGGCAGTGTGTGTGTGGGCCAATGGTGGGCAACCAGCCGGCGGTGAAACTCTACTCATCCCCTGTGTGGTCCCAGACCACGGCGTTAGGTTGAAGCACCACAGCTGCAGAATCCTCCACTGAAAAAATCACACATTTCTGCTAGATTCATACTCTGTATCTTTTCCTTCGCAGTGCCTTATGGTGCTCAGGCGGTAAAGAACAACTTCTAGAGGAGGCCTGTGGCTTTTCTGCAGCCTTCGATATCCTGCACACTTAAGGAGCGGAGGTAGAACACACTCGCTCCAGGAGCTGATGAGTGAAAATTAGAGGAACACGTGTTAATACGCATGTTTCCTTCGGTCCCAGAGAGACTTCGAGGTTATTTGAGAGTTATTAAAAGCAATGGAGCACTGCCAAGAAAAACCGGGAGTGGAATGCAAAGCCACAAAGCGTTCACACAGATCAGCATTTATAGGTAAAGTACACATTCATGGCGCTTGAATATTGTTATTTTGGAGGGCAGGACACTTTTGTACTTATAATGCAAGTTCATATATGATTATAAGTATGGCCTATATAACGTACCAATCTTCAATGATACTGTGTGTTTTATGCATGTTTGAACTGTGTGCTAAGAAAAAATAATTGGATTAATCAAATGGAGTGTGTCTCATGTATTAATTATAATATTCTTCAATTTTTATATTATTTACTACACAGTTATATGCAGGAGCTTAATTATATGTAAATAGAAATGTAAAAAATACCTTTTTTTCTCCCAGTCATTCTGTAAACCGCTTATCCATAAATTAATAAATAAATAAATAAATCAAATAAGAAACACTGTCTACTGGTAATTTACGTCTAAGTATTTTGTTTTTGGTGGTGGTAAAATTTGAATCTTTTGTCCTGCATGGTATTTCCAACATACGAATCAAATTAATAAATTGTTTTGCTTGGTACCTACATAGTGTTATGAATTTTTAGATTGTGTTGTAATTGAAAATGACTGTAATGAAAGACAAAACAGAGAACACACACAAAGAAAAAAACCCACACTAGGGCAACAGTGGTAACTAAGAAAGCCAGTAACTTTACTGAGTTCTCTGCAAAATACAAATACCTTTTTGAATCCCAGCAGGAGAAAATGATTTTTTTTAATATCCATACATTAATTTTTCACTACATACAGCTGAATCAAGTCCCTTGAGATACAGAGATGTGATTTTTTTTAATTTAATGACATCTTGTCTTCAAGTGGCGACAAAGTCCAGCTTATGCCGCTGAAAGCCTCTTTCTCCTGGTTTGAAAAAATAAAATAAAATAAAAAGGAAAAAAAAAGAGAGAAACACACTTCTTTTTCACCTTACCAATGTAGGTTTATACAAGCTACATTTGTTACTACTTTTTTTTTGTAACTTTTTTGTTATTTGCATTTTTTTTTTTAATGGAAACAATATTTTAAGGAAAAAGAACAGCAAACCAAAAAGGGTGAACCAGGGAGTCATATGTGTACATAATGCAAGATTTTATAGAAGAAAAAATGGCATACTGAGTCACAATACTGTACATTTGTTAGGTTCTCATGATTTTTTTTTCGTCTTTTTTAAATAAATTTTGTTTTGTTTTTATTGTTTTTTTTCACCCCATTTCTCATCATAATTGGTTGAATGGTAATTTGAGGTACTGGGAGGGTGAATATGAGGTACCAGTTTTATTGTAAATTATATAAAGCAAAACAACATATTCAGAAATATGACCTTCTCAAATCCCAAAGAGAATGGAATAGAACAAAGCCAAGATAACACTGCTCCATGTCTTTGGTAGAAAAGATTTTAACAAATGTCCAGTCTCTGATTCATGCGAAATCAAAATGATGACATTGTAGGATCTCAGTATGATCAGAGGAAATGGGTTAATGTGATGTGGTTATTGTAATGGGACAAACTAGCAAAAACACACGCAATCAAGGATTCACGACTTATGCCACATCATAAGAATTGACAAGATAACATGATATATCCGTTCATCAAGATAAAAAAAAACATAGCCTTCTCTTTTTAATCTTTCAGTGCAACGTCAATTCAAGTGAAACTGTCGATTCCTTGTTCTGAGTTTAAACAGCATCTGCTTTGGTTCACAGACTAAAGGTTTGTCATATTAGAAAGCTTGTGCTTCTTCCTAACCAAAGCACATGTTTGGACAAAATATCTTGTGCTCACTAAAAGTTACCTACAAGAACTGCTTGATACTGCCGTGAATATTACATGGACAGGATCTTTATTACTGCAAAAATGGGAATTAAACTGTCCGTAATTCTATCTGATAGTAAGTGTGCTTACTTTGGGAGCTTACACATTCTTCACCTGAGTGTCATTATACCAATACTACGCAAAGAACTAGCTGTATCTTTCCCAAACTAGATCGGTCATGACAATTGCTGTTTGTGTAATGTACACTGAATCACTGAATGTTCTGGCTGGGTATCCATTGAAAGATTCAGTTTGGAGCAAACAGAAAAAAAAGACAAAACAAACATGTGCAACTGTACTTATGTAACCTCACACTGACAAAAAATGTTATGACCATAATTATTATCATATATATTTATATATTAGAAAGCTATACACAAGCATGTTAATTTCACAGATATTTAAAAGAATCTTAATATTATTATTCAATATTATTAGAAATACACATTAAAAAAAAACTCTACAAAAAAAAAAAAATCAGCAAAGCAAGGGTTCTCAGATTTCATGGCTTAGTTTTGAAAAGCCCAAAGTTAATCACTCTTAAACAACTATCATTTTTCATATAGGCAAAGCTTTCAAAACTCATTCTGGTTTATATAAACTACAAAACGCCACAAAAATGCTTTGCATTGTATTCCATTTTATATGAAAATATAAGCAAGAGTATCATACAATTGTTTCTTTTTCTTCTTTTAATACTGAACATTTAAAGCAAGTCCTAGGTTTGTGATTTCATCAGAATAAACTAACATGGCTCTTAATTTAAGGTATGGTCCTTCATCTACTGACTGCCATTTTCACGAATAACACTCCCTTTTCTTCAAAAAAGCGCTTGATTCATCCAAGGTTCTAAAATACTCCTTCTCCTTGACTAAAGCCTAAGGGGCTGTACATCTGTACAATCCTTCAAAAAATCTTGCATAAAAGCTTCCATTTGAGATCAATGTCCAATGTCTGGCAACCCTGACCCATCCCCCATGTCCCCGCCCGCCCTCTATGTACAATACGTTGAACCTGCAACATGACTTTGTCAATCATAACATACATTTAGCGAGGGAACATTCTGCAGAGAGTGGCGAAGAGAACTTAATCTGTACACAAAGTACTGGTAGAGCAACTCAAGTGCTAGCCTGTCGGCGCTGGCCCTCAGCTGAGCTTCTCCCATTGCTGAATGTCGCTGAGGAAAGTTGTAAATACCAATACAAAAAAATTTGAGAGTACCTGACGATTTTTTTTTTGTTACTATGCATATATGTACACCTACACACACGTGTAAATATATATGCATATATGGTTAAGTCTTGAAAGTCAAATCCACACACAGCAAAAGTTATGCATAGTAACCCCACCCGCTAAAACCCTGTCTTAACCCTCTAATGCTAGCCCCTACCACCCTTTCCCACCCTGACACCCATCAATCACGACAACATGTACATTTAACACTCTTTGAAAAAGAGCGCGAGAAACAAGTAAATTGAAGAAAAGCCCCCCTGTCTGTTTACATTGTGTGTGACTTGACAGAGCGTGGAGGGCTACGATTCGTCAGAACAGATCGAGAGAACGTGTGAATGTGATGATGGACCGAGGTCGAGTGTGGGGGCTGTTGAGGAGGGGGCGTGGCTTATCATGTTGCCCAACCCTCAGAAAGGCGGACTCGCTTGACAGAGGGACTGTCGCGCTCGTCCAGGCCGGGCCGGACCATGCCAAGGGGTGAGTGGAAGTCGGATCGGAGCTCGTCGCGCTCACTGCCCTCGCTGCTCAGGCTGTCGGCTGGCGAGCGGCCCTGTGGCGGCGGAGCCTGTTGAGGGGGTGGGGCCTGGTGCTGTTGCGGGTGGGAAGGGGGTGGAGCGTAGCCACCGGGCGTGGCGCTGCTGGAGCGGTCTCTAGGAGGAGAAACAGGTTCGGACTTGATGTGCAGGCTTTGGGTAGAGGGCAGGGGGAGATTTGAACCCTGACATAAGTGAGTGCTAGTGCAATTTCTGTAGGAAGGAAAGGAGACGAAGGGGGTGTTACAGCAGTTGGCGAGTGCCCCGCGCACTAACGTACACACAAACTGACAAACAAATCATTGACTATTCATAGTAAAACTGTATATACTATTTATGATAAATTCAGAAGTTGCTACAGTTAGTGTATGGTACTATAACAAATCTACAAACAAAAATGACAGCATTTGTACTGTATGTTTACCATGATCTGTTATTAAAAACAATGGAGGTCTACTACAAAAAACTGTGCAATTCCTAACTATGGGCTTAATAAAATACAGATATAACATACAAAAGATGTGGCTGAGCTATGTGTGAATGAAAGTTAAGTAAAACTTAAGGTGTTAAAAATTTACTAAAAGTGTTACAACCTTACAAAGAGTGCTTTCATGTGTGTATGTGTGTGTATGTGCTAAAGCTCACCCCAGTTGTCCGAGGGCAGAATGCTGCATGTTCTGTAGGTGCTGTTGCTGCCAGCCGCTCATTGAACCCAGGTGCAGGGTGTTGGCACTGCTAAAGCCAGATATAGATGACAAGTCGGCACTGCTTAGAGAATATTCTAGAGCGGAAAACAACAGAAGAACAAAGTTAGACATTTATATCTTTCTAAGTGCTCACATGATTCGAATTGCTAGATGACATAAAAAAACACACATATTTTTCATATATTCTTTTATAGTTCATATTCACAAGTTAAGATTAGTGTTAGCGTTGCATTCAAGTCAGAATAATATTGTCTGGGTTCAATTTGCAAATTATAAATACGGGAAAGTGCGATAAACACTTTCACTCTTGATTATACACACAGTATGTATAAATACAGCTGCACTTCCTATAGCTATCCTCTTAAATTAAGCATAGAGCTGTATACTTTAAACTCATCATGATGATTTCTTTTCAAACTCAGAGCTGAAGGGAAAAAGTTTTAGTGAAATAAATTGTGTGGAAGATGAGGATAAATTCTGCCTTTATTGTAACTGTAATCTCCCAGAATGCAGGTGATCATAGTGATGACTTTTGCGCTTTGCTGAGTTCCACGTACCAGTACCATAGGAGGTGGAGATCGCTGAAGGGTACCCGCCCATGCCCTGGCCTGGTAGAGTGGGTGTTGCCACAGAAACCACGGGGGTGGCCAATGACTGTGCGGACTGCGAGTTGTTTATTCTCTGATTCTGGGGTGAAAAGAAGAAAGGAAAAAAAAAACGTACGTGATTAAAGGCAGGAAATGCTGGCTAGCGAGCAAACTTTGCGGGGAAGAAATGAATCACTTGACACGCAGAACCACCAAACTCTCGCAAACTATCATTTACAACCGCCCGCAGGGCGCCTTGTCGCTATAGTAACCCATGCAGTCTCCAAGGCAACAGGATCAGCAACAGCAGGGGGTGGGGCTGTGCTTTTTTTTTCTTAGAATGATGACTGATGAGGTAGAAATGCACTCATGTGCCTTGTAGAGAGAAGCTTTAATGGAGTTGAAGCAAAGGTGGAGGGGTCATGCTGATTCAGTGGGCAGAGCAAGGTGAGGAGAGGGTGTGTTTACTTTAAACTACCACTAGGAGTCTCACTTGTTTCTTATTACACGGCTCAGGTGTTTAGGAAGGGATGTCAAGTGTTGTTTATTAGATGCAAACGGAAGTTATCTATAGGGTTTTCTATATGTTGGTAAACTATCACATGAGCCTACACTATATATTAATTACACTTCTTCAAACCTGAGTTACATCTAATTGGTATCCATTAAAATATGATAGCTTTTGGAAGAAGACAAATGGCCTTTATGTCTATTAGTCTATGTCACTGTTTTGAGTGACAATCCCACTTACCAATAGAAGGTCAACATCTTCAGACTGATGGCAGTAAAGAGGCAGGGGTGATAAATTCAGAATTAGATAAATTCAGAATGAGGAGCTTGGTCAATCTAAATGATGACTAAGGGTCAGAGCTATTGTGCATGATGTGGAAAGTTAAACAGCTACGGGGGACTTTTGTATTCAATATGAACCTAGAGAGCTATTGACTGTTCATGAGGACAGGAAGAGAATTAGAAATACACAGACATACACAGAAATAGTGAAGAGCTACTTACAATTGAAGGCATGTTGTTCTTGGTTCCTGGTGGGATGAGCACGCGCAGGTCAGGCTTTCGGCTGTTCATGCCCAGGTTCATTGGTGGGGGCGACTTGGCCTGCATGTTCTTGTTCATCCCAGAAGACACCAGCAATCCAGGAGAGTTACGGTGGTTTCCATAGCCGTTTCCTAAGAAAAAAAAAAAAAAGAAACAGAGAGTCATACACACTTGCACGGTGCCAAATATAGCACATCATGCTTTCATTATAACACAACTTTTAATCAGGCTCCATTTGACTTACTAACCTCTACTAAAATGTGCCATTTTCCAAGTCATCTACAATAAAGCTCCCTTTCAGGTATGTCTCGACATATCATTTTATTTCCATATTCCTTTCACCAAGCATGACCGTTAAAGAAACATCTGACCCGTTCCGGGGCATTGCACTGATCATTTTTCACCTGAAATGTGGGCTTTTGATTTCATCATTTCCCCTAGTTTTCACCACCACTAAGCAGTCATTCATGTGCTAAAAGCCCTCACAGAACACACCTTATCCATCAGCGCTCAGCAAAACCACAGGGAATTAGCTATCTCTCATCAGACATAACCCGTTTCAGTCTTCCTTCCCTCTGGGTCTCATAATTCGAACACTTGAGAGTAAAGGAAGATTATAGAGATGTGGTTTCATTATGAGTCTTTTAATGCAATTAATTATTATGAATTTGAATTTTGGTGGTGAAATGGAAGATCAGTACAAAAAAACTTTAGCGGGAGCTTGTATGTGTGAATAAGAAAATGGTTTGGTAACAAAATCACAGAAAGGAATGTTAAAGAATTATCACAACTATTTTTAGGACTTTAATAAACTTTTACGCTCATTTTTTAGCACATAAACATTGACTTTGTTTAGGGGCTCAAAGTAAAGCAGGTCAAATGAAATCAAGGAGCGGCTCTACACTATTCTACACATGCCTGCCTTATCCGTATCTGCAGAGCAGTGAACAAATCGCAAGCTAGGACATCTGGGTGAAGCAGATTATGCGTCTAGGCTATGAAACTTTTATTTGTAATCACCCAGCATACATGTGGACTGCTGATACAGTGGTCAAAATTTTTTCTTCCACTAACCAGTCAGAAAAAGCCCTATAGACTTTTTTTTATCAGGATATTGATATAAAATTCTAGGGGCAGTGGTGGCTCAGGAGGTTATGGCGCTGAGTTAATGATCAGAGGATCAAGCCCCTGCCAACACGGGTCACACTGTTGGGTCGCACACAACCCAGCCACTGCTTGCAGTGCGGATCTCAAGCCCGGTTAGAAAATAGGAGTTTAAGGGCATTTAGTCTAAAACCTGGATCAAATGATCCAATGTTGTGACCCCTAAGATAAAAGGAATAAAGCCCATGGGAAAAATCCCCCCAAAAAAGATATCAAGTTGTAATAAACTGCCGCTATGCAGAAGAACAGGATTTACAAAAGTGATGATCGGGTTTTCTTTAATATTCTCAGCTAGTTAATACTCATTATTTGTGGATTAAAATACATCACCTACTGTTACAGCATAATCCAGTAGGCTTTTACACAACTGAAAACAGAGGATGTGGCAAGCACACTAGAGTTTTCAGTTGCCTGGTGGGCTAGCAACAAATTTATGATTTGTCCGTCCCCGCTGAACATTTCGGTTCCAAATAAACCCTGTAACCTCACCTCTGAAAGTAAATAGCCTCCAACAGCTATCTTTAGAAAAGATGAGTATGTGTGTGTGCCAGGGAGAGAGAAGGAGATGGAGAGAGAGAGAGAGAGAAAGAGAGAGAGAGAGAGAGAGAGAGAGAGAGAGAGAGAGAGAGAGAGAGAGAGAGAAGAGTCTCATTTCTTCCTACTGTGGTTTTGCGGTAACTAGGCAGGTGGTTGGTGAATTGAGAAAACTTGTTAACCCTTATTTTTTGAGAAAACGTATGACCGAAATTAAAAGGTCATAAATAATATATGTGTGTGTAGATGTGTAAATCATAATGAAATTATGTAACATTCTTTATATGGGTAGAAATCTGATGGGTAGAATGAAGTCTGTATCCAGTTACCATAAAGCCTGTTGTATGCTTGACAAATTCAGTTTGCCATAAATTATAAAAGAAATTCAACTTAAACAGCATCGTTTACCAGTGAGGGATGCCTATGCATGTCTGTCCATAAATGACCTGCAACAGACTTGTAATTCCTAGTTATGGCTAGTCATAACACTAGTAATAGCTATTTCGCAACTGCTACACCACCTGTTAGTTCAGCGAGTGTATCAAACCCGTAGGAATACATTACAGTGGGAAAAAGAGACAGAAGTACGGTGTCTTTGTTTCTTTTGATATCCCATTTTCTTTGTGGCTAAAAACATGAAGCGCTTTTCACTTGCTGCCACTTAAAAGAGGGGCAGGAATTATACGTTAGACATAAATGAACTTCCTAATCATACGCTGAAGGGGAAAACGAGACACAGATGTTGTCCTCGGCAATTTCTCCGCAGTGATCTTTCTTTAATTTGAAGGCAATGGTTTTTGTTGTTTTGAAATGAAAAGTCTGAAAAGCGCAATTTGTATGATTCGAGGAAAATGAGGGGGGAGAGGCGGGGTTGGGAACCAGGAGCGTGTGTATGTGTGTGCCATTTGCAGTGATGTATTTCCTGCCTCCTTTCATACAGTGAAGTATAGGCTGCAAGCAGCTGGCTCTAGTACTTTTCTGAACACTTGAAGACTCAACAACCACAGATCATTGTTAAGAATTCAGACGGAGAGAGATAGAAGGGACAAAATACATCCTATTTCCCCTTTTCAAAAACAGATGTATTCATCCTAAAACTACCTCCATAATCCTAAATCATTTAGGTAAAATGCGATGTATTGTGCGTCAGCCCTGTAAACATACACACTAAGGAAATGTAAGCAGTTGGAAGTTGTGCTGCTCCTCTACGGTAGGGTACACCGCAGTTCCTCTCTGTTTCGCCCTGGTTGTCATGGAGACATGCTACATTTCACAATGTGCGAGAGATTAAAATTGAGGACGGCTATTACACAAAACAATCATATAGTGTTTATGAGGCACTCCAATCACACCACCTGATGAGTGTTGTGAATGTTGTTCTGAAGCTCCTACTGTCAATGCCCACAAGGCTTTAACAGAAACTTAAAACTATAAAAAAAAAAAAATACACAGTGGATAACATGTCAATATCAAACCACTAATTAACTGGTAATTCAGTTATAATTCATCAGCTTTATCTGGTGCTATTTGTTAGATTCCACTGTCAAACATCAGACCATCCCTGAGGGCCATTTGAAAATCTCAACAGGGCTAAAAATAAAATCTCAAACACTGTTATAGGACTGCACCAGTTCTGTATCTAAACTCAGCGCGAGAAAATTCTGGGCGAGCTATAGAACAGTTGGCTATGTATGACCAGTCTCACAGAAATGCAACACGCCATTGACCTTCAAACTGTTCTGTTGCTCTGTGACTGAACGCTAGACTCTCTCTCTCTCTCTCTCTCTCTCCCGTCTCACTCACAATGGGGAAGTGCTAAAATTACAGCTGGCCAGATACCAGCAGTCCCCTCCACCCTCCCGAAAGACTTGATGTGTACCTTTGATAAAAAGCCTGATGCTATTTCTGGGCGTTCGCAGAAGAGGACTAACTGTTAATGCACACAGACTGAGTTTCCTTGTAAGGGGCTACAGGGGCTAGTGGCCATGATAGCATGGATGATTACACTTTAGACATGTGCTGACTCTTTGTCTTGGTGTAATGGCTATATTGAATTTTTGTTCTGTCTAAATCTATATTCCGCCCGCCTTGAGGTTTCGAATCGTGGGCCAGGTTTGCACAATAAAATAACATTATTTGAGCACAATTGCTAATTAAAGGAACAGCACCTCATCAGCCATGGGCGACTAGGAGAATCGCGATTTGTTCCCAAAAGCTGACGTCTCCCTGATATGCTCACGAGATGCGATCTGGAGTTTTATTCCACCATCTAACTGACCTTTCTGACATGCCTAATCTACATGTGACCTACTGAAATAAATGCACATGCACACTCCAGTGCACAGAAGTTGCGGTTGTCTGTCAAGGCCACATTTGGCACATAAAGGACGGTATGAATGGAAAATTATCCAGTCATAGTAAACACACTGTATGGCAAAAGCTGAAGCCAGAGACATTGTTCCATTTTCCAAACGAGTTGTGATTAAGACTCTCTCGTGCTATTCATCATTTACTGTAATGCCATTTTAACCGCACAGTGTGTCTCTTCAAATAGACAGCAGGGAGCATTTTTAAACAGCTGGCATGCCATGCTATGAAAAACCTCAGCCATGACTAAGAGCGAATTGGAGTTTAAAAAAATGAATATTCATCCCGTTTGCCTAGTTGTGGCCCATTAATCTGGAGGACACTTGAATGGAACGTCTTTGAGCTCCTCATGACTTCTCCCTGGGTCTTGTTTCCAATCGGATGGCCTGTATCGGGGCTACAGTGTGCCCTCTGTTTGGCTTCCCTCGAACACAATGGTTGCATTGGACAGCCGAAGACTTTGAATGCGGATGGTAGAGCCGCTACCATAAGAGGTACTTTTGTATAAGAGGGACAGTGAAGGAGAAGAGACAGACAGAAGGACCTCGTCCTCAACTCTCTCCACTGGCCCTGGGGGCACTGCAGGGCCAGACAAGGTTACCCAGCTGGGCTAAACCGAGCACCATGTCAGTTTCCAAGAAGCTACTGTCCTGATTTTTATATAGAATATAGCCATGCTTCTGTGGTGACCACTGCTGAGCTGTTCAGACAGACATACACACACACACACACATGCACAAACACATATATGCATGCATAAGCTGTCTCTGAAGCAACCACAAGTCAAAGCCCCAGTATGTATCCACATGCACTATAACTTTTTCTTTCAAGTGGATTAGACGCACACATGAAGCACATACACATTCCAAAAGCTATTTATGGGCAAACACACTCTTCCTAGCACTCCAAACATATGCTAGCTGTTATGCCATACAAGAAATCGAGAACCTGAAGGGGCCTGACCAGGCAAGTGATATGCATAATGTGACATTCTACTTGAATTAGACTACAGGTCAAACGACAAAAACCCTGATATTGATTATGCAATTTAAAAAAGATATTAGTATTTATCTAACTTGCCATGAAGAAGCCTAACACCTAAGCTCATGGTGCTCGAAGGTAAGACTTCAGAAAACATGTTTTTGTTGTGATACCCAAACCTCATAGTGTTTTACGATAATCATTTATACAGAAAAAAAAATTAGTCAAGTAATAAAAACGACTGTCATTAACTTACATTAACATCATTACATTGTAATTACTTTCTATAACAGATGACAGACTTCTTTTCTTTCAGGTATGCTAGCGTACTAAATTTTGCTGTTTATTCTACATTTAATCCAACCCACAAACTGAACTTTACTGCGAATGTTAATGACAGCTAGAAAATCATTAGCACAAGCCTGGCCTTCCTCAAATCTTTTTAGTCTGCTTTAGTTGGAAAAAATGTGAGTTGTGTGTGAGTAAAAGACAAGAGGGGACATACTGTAGAAGGTGGGGATGCCATCCTTACCAGCACTGGTGCCAGGGCCTGTGGAGAGGTCGGCACCCATCAGACCACCTAGGACAGAGGAAAAACGAGAGGAAACAGGGAGTGGTGTTTCAATAACCTTATTGCACTTAATATTCACTTCCTACCATTAAAAAAAAAAACACCTTCCATCTTCCATCCTTCTATCACATCGTTTATTACATTTCATCTTCAGCCATGTCCTAGTACTTGTGCCAAAAAAGCCAAGGTGACTAGAAAGATTCTGTGTAAGTGTGAGGGGGAAATAAAAACGACACTGCCCGTTTTTTTTTTTTTTTTTTTTTTTTTTTTTTAAGAGTATGCCTGGGGTGGCTGGGGTGTGTGTGTGTGTGTGTGTGTGAGGGGGTGGGTGAGGGGGTAATGTGGCCAGAGAGGCTAGGCCGCTGAATCCAAGAAAAATGACACATTTTTATTTTTAAATCAGCACTGCAGCGGTTGTGGTCAGGCAGAACACGGGGCTGGGCCAAAGCTCATATTTAGCCAGGCGGCTGATTGCATCAGGAGAGCATGACTGCTAATGACAGGGCTGAAGGGGCAAGAGCCTTTGCTTAGCCAGAAATTTGGCGAGAGAACCAGGAATGGGGCTAGATTCTGGTGTGAGCGTGTGTCACTAGGTATATTTACAATGCAGGACAAGATTAATAATATGTGCACTTAAAAAAAAATATTTGTATATCAATGTATTTAGATTAAGGGCAGAATTACCACTTAAGCAAAATATATAACTTGAACAGTAAATGAATAATGGTAAAAGGTGTTATGTTTAGGTTAAACTAATTAAATATAATTAAGTACATTATAAACTGAATTTATTTTAGTAAAGTAGACATAATATTAATTGTTAAAAGCTACCTGAGACCAGAATCATGTAGAAAGGAATCATTGGAAAACTTTTACAAGGCCACAAACAACTTCATTGTAAGAAATTCAATTAATACTGATATAAAGATGTGTGACAAATTAAAGAAACCCCCCCCAATGTTTAGGTCATGACAAGTCACCAGTGCAGCGCCAACATTTTTCTAAAAGGTATTCCCTCAGTTAATGAGCATTTTAAACATTTAATGAACATGTATTCTGTAGATGCTGAGGATTTAAAATCCTCCGAAACGTATCCAGTTGTGTTGATATATGGTTACTTTGAGGGCCTGATTTACATCCTGTTCCCCCACACTGAACCACAATTCAATGAGCTCTACTGATAGAGCTCGAGGATAGAAATGTTTTGTCAAGGTGATCAGTTAGAATAAGAGCCAGTTTTACATTTAATTTGCCAGGCATCTGTACAGTATATACATGTAGCATGTATGTATGTGTGAGTAAGTGCGTTACCTGCACTTGGAGGTCTGTGTGTGACACCGGGGGACATGCTGTTCCTCTGTATACCGTGATGGGCAAGTGGAACCAGATTATGGTTGCCTAGGGATCCTCCAGGGTGGCTGTAGATCTGGTTGCTCACTGGGATGGACACTGGCATGTCGTAGTTGGAAGGGGGCACAGCCTGAAATATAGTGAAAAGCTAGAGTTAACTATAGTAAACAATTATGCAAGAAAGAATAGGGGAAAAAAATTAATTGATCAACAGAGTAAAACAGAACGCTGAAGAAGGGTAAAGAAAGATAGAAAGCTGTGAAAGAAAGAGAGATCTTATCATAATCTTCTTTCATTTACAACATTACTCTATGAGTGGTTTAACCTTGAGAAGAGGAGACGTGTGAGCTCCATGTTGAGTTTTGTAAGGAGAAAATAGCCCCTAATTGCAGCCATGTGTCCTAAGGGTCCGTAAGTGCTCATCTGGGGGAGCATCAGCCGGCAGAAACTGGAGACGGGAGCCTTGTCCCACTCTCTCTCTCTCTCTCTCTCTCTCTCTCCCCGTCTTTCTCTCTTTCTGTCCGCAAGCCTGAAGCAATCACTTGCTTAGAGCTGGGCAAATATTTTCGTTCTGTGTAGAAGGTCTCGTCTTTCCCTTGTGTGTTCGGTTTTTGCTTTCTTTCATTACACCTCCCCTGTCTACCTACGGTATTCCCTATCATATTTTTCCACAAAAATCCCAAACAACTCTTCAGGTTTTAATATCGTGAATAACCCTTTGTTTTACTACTAAAGTTATCCACGAGTAGACTCAGCATCCTATCATTTCTGCGCTTTCGAGATCGTGCGGAGTGTCTCTTTTTTTTCCCTCCCACTGTCTATCATGCTCTCAGTATCTCGCTACATCTTTTTCAGGGTGTTATTTGTGTGGTGCCATCCTTCCTGTTCAAGACGCACTATAACATAGAGAACGTAGCTAAGCCACTGTGACCGCAAACCAAACCGGGCATTACAATAGTGACCATTGTAGACTCCACCTTACACCACATTCTCACTCTGTGTGTGTGTTTGTCCATATGGGTGAGTGTTTACACTTTTATAGTAGTGTAGTATTTAGATTTGGTAAAATGATTAATATAAGACACACAGGAACTGTTTAAGCTACTTACAATGACTTTTAGTCTTCAGTCTTTAGATATACATCATTGCAAATGACAGTAGAAACCATTTCGGAATATTGAAAAATGACTGATTGATATTTCTTAATTTGACACAATATTTCACAATAACACCGGAGTATATCCAGAAGTATTGTGAATACGTTGTTGACGGTGTTCCCCAGAAGCACGTCAGGGTTTCTCCGAATTCATCGGAATGCTAGTTCAAAATCATCATGTCTTCGGAGACTGTTCATGTCATGAGAAAAAAGTTATCACGTAACAATTCTCTTCAGTGTGTGGGAATGCGTGCGGCTGTTTGTGCGATGCGGTTTTCTACATGGTGTTTTTTCAGACACATGACCTATTGTGCGCTTTCAGCTAGCATGCTCTGATGACAGGCTGAAAGAAACACATGCACATTTTTCACATAAACCATAACTGGACTGTATGTGAGGTTAGAAAGCATTTTTGACTAAATAGATTTTTTTTTTAACCATTAAGTTTCTCATCACACACAAAAAAAACTTTGATGAACACTGAGTCAAGACTCTTCAACTTGTTTGAGGATGAGTGGTGACGGCAACAAGACTCAATCCTCAAACTTCAGAAAACAAGTCAGCAAAGCATGGACCTGGAACAGTTAGCAGCATGCTAGCTTTAGGACCTAACGCAGAGCTTCTTCCAAGTCTTTAATTCAAACAACTAGTTTTCCTGAGAGAGTGGTTAACACTACAGTAGCAAGGTGGCATGGCTGTTAGATTTCAGCCCGTTCTCCACTGTAGCTGCAGTACTTACAGGGATCTTATGAGTCTTGATCATATGATCAAACTCTTCGTTAATCAGTTTGTATTTCTCTTCTGTGCGTGGAGTGAGAGCGAAAGCAGACTCAAGCTCCGGGCTCTCGCTGCCTTTGTTCTCCTTCTTGCTCAATGCCTGAAGGCCATAGAGAGAAAGAGAGAGAGAGAGAGAGAGAGAGAGAAAGAGAGAGAGAGGCGGGAGTGAGAGTGGTGTTTATGGATGGAGGTACTTACACATAGTCTCTGTCTGCTGATCATTAGGTCTATGTCCTCGTTGATTTTGCGGTACTCTTCCTTAGACTCAGGGCTGTGACCGACTGAATCGTCGGCGTCGGGGTCAGGGCTGTCGCAGCCATTTAGGCCCTTCTTTCTCAATGTCTGCAAACAACAGTGTTCAAATGTTTATTATAAACATCAGGGGAGGAAGGAACATCGTGGCACAAATGTACAGCTGGAGTTTTTATAAAAAAAATATATATATATTTTGATGGTTCAGCACTAAATGAATTACTCAAAATCTTGTTTAATTAACCCCCCAAAAAATGTTTATTCATTTTATTTATGTTTACATTCATAAACTGTATCTATATGTAGTATGTACTGTATGGAATACATCTACTTTTATGAAGAGTGGATAAAACATGGTAGATGCATATGTATAAATAAAAAATAAAATAAAATAAACGGTTGGACGTAGAAGTATAAGAATTAAATCCTCTCGGATTAATGGACTTCTGGTTGTTCCCGAATATATCCACAGCCAGCAGTTTTCCTCTCAGCCACCTGATGGCCACCTTCTAGTAGAAATAACACTCTCCTCACACACTGAATTCAGCCTAAAAACCGCGTGCCTGTACTGTACCCTATTTTGATTGTTCAGCACAAACGGAACACAATCCGACTTTGTTTTATACTCGCTTCCAAAATGACTTCATTCGTGGCTTTTTGTATACTTTGTGTACAGTGTGTACAGTTTGTCCTCTTGTGATTTAAATAAGCCTTAACTGTCACAAAGTAACTTGTATCAGGGGGCTCAAGGCGTTTCATCAAAAACGGTGCGAGAGACTATAATAAGGAGACATTAGCGTATATGGGGGCATAGCCGCTCGCTAACGACGCGCACACTTAGCGTGTTCACACACACACTTACGCAAACGTACAGCGTCCCTTTCATCTGCCTGTCTACAGAACAAACCCCGTAATTAAATTTACTCTGTACTCGCCAAGATTTGATGAAGACTGACAAAGAAAGTGAAATGAGATGAGTTAGGATTCATTTTCTGCCTCAAACACACATATAACAATCCGGTGTTGGAAAAGACTGAAGATATTCTACTTTTAGATGTGTGTTATGTAATGGAAACTTGTTTAATTTATCCCTTATTTAAAAAATTATAATAATGCATGTACAACAATCAAAACTATTCTATACTTAAAAAAATATACATTATTTATCTATTAGTTTTTTTTTTTTTTTTACAACTGTTACTTGATTCTAGATACGAACATGCATGCTTTCATTTATGATTATGTCGTTTATCACTGGGTGGTCTTTAAAATGAACTTGACTGAATGCGGTGATATTTAGGTTCGCTGCAGCACTATAGAATATTGAGGGACTGAACTGATGGAGGAAATGTAGTGTTGAAGAATTGATGGCGGTGAAGGGTAAAGAGGCAGTGTTGCACTGATGTGAGGTCATGCTGGCATGCGGAGCTTTCATGCAGGGCCTGGCAGTTTAAAAGCCAGCGTGGGGCCGCCATGGGGGCCGCCTGCAATGCCACTCATTCCACACATGTGCACCTGTCAGAGCGCCCACACCTGTCACCAGCCCTCACACACACACACACATATACACACACAGACTGACTGCAGGGGGGCAGGAGAAGAGCCAATCATGAGTTTGAATCCAAAAGATGGCCATAGATGGTTTGCTGGCTCTTGATTCTTTCTCTCGATCACTCCATATCCTTCTTTCTCCCCTCCTTTTTCGATATCTAATGTCCGGAACATGTAGGACATACAATCACGGGTTAAATTAAATGACTACACACGACAAGCTTGATTAAAAAAACAAAAAAACAAGCAACAAACAAAAAAACAACCTATTTGACAAATAAATCAATTTCCCAACACACCACTCACCATCTTTAATGTTTCCAGTTTGAGTGACTAAAAATAAGACGCTACAGAGAACGAACCCTCTTTGTACCTGAAGTGAGTGGAGAAATCATTTCCTAGTCTGACATCTTAATAGCTTCAGTAGATGAAAGCTGCATGATCCACTGTCCAAAACATTATTGATGAGGAGTAATCAATCTAACAAAGCGGAAAATGGCCTTGCGAGGGGAGGAGGGGGGCTAACATGGTGGGGAGAGGGAAAAGAGACCGAAGGTAAAATAGGAGGATAGAGCTAAAAAAAATTGGGAGACAAAGACGGTGAAAATAAAGCCTTCAGAGGCACACTCCTAATTAAACAGCTTCCTCTCGAAGCTTCGTCTCTACGCTGGCCTACATACACTCATCTTCTCTAACCTTCAGCCCAACACGTGCACACGCATGTGTGCATGTCTGTCAAACCAAATGCCATACAAGGTTCTGCTGTCTTTACCAAGTGTCGTCTAAACATTTTCCATCCACAAGCTGCTGTTTAATAATCTCACCTAATATCCGAACATCCTTCACCATTTCAATAGCAAACCTGATGAATAAATCAAACCACTCAAGGATCAGTGCCCTCAGTACCAATGTACCAGACAGCCTCCCGTGTGCCCACTTTATACTCTATCTGCTGTGTTAGCCTTCAGTCAGTCACGGCCGACCTTCAGACATGCTGGACTCTGGCCCAGAAATTTGAGGGACTAAAGTCTAGACTGGCACCATGGATTTGGGGTTAGCTGCAAGAATCGCACAAAAGGAGCCCTCCATGCCTGGGGTGACTCTGGCAGTCTAGCGGTCTAGGGCTGGAGAGAGGCCCACATTTCAGAACGTGTTTATGAAGGCGAGGAGACAAGCCAGCAACAAAGCAACTACACAAATTCAGCCTCTTTCCTTATTGGAAATAGCAGCTGAGCCATGTTGCCATGTTCAGAACAGACAAGAAAGAAAAAACAAGCTCATGGCCCTGAAGGCTGCAAAAACCAAATGAAATAAAAGCTCACCAAATACTAATATATTTTTTTGGTAGCTTGGATCTCTGGCAAACCAATATACTCAAGAGTCTGGTTCTCTGATAAATTGTGTTCACAGGTCATGTAAAAAAAAGAGAGAATGTTTTCATACGAAGTTCATATTTCAGCAGTTAGGTGGTTTGCCTTATTCAGCATGTAGTGGACCAGAAAGGCTTTTCCACTCCGCACCAGAGACTCAAGCAGAAAGCCGCCGACTCTGAGACTCTGAGGTGGTCCCATTAGGCCAGCAAAAATGACTTCATGCCACTCAGCAGCCCCGCCTCTGTCGTGTGTGTGTCTGTGTAGTGGTGTGTGTGTGCGAGGCGGCGCGAGAGGGCGAGAGGGTGAGGAGTTCCGTGCACTCTATTACACACCATTTTATGGAACCTTGCTGAAACTCCACGTGCGGAGAGGATGCTTTTACACACGTATCAACACACACGGACACACAAAGACTCAAAGCGCACCCTCTGGCCCACACATTCAGCCAAGCATCCCATGTGCCTGCTATCTGGAGCAAATGAGATCCCCTTTCCGAGAGAAGCAGAGAGAGAGGTCGCAGCTTATTGGAAGCAGGTGGTCGGCCGGGAGCAGGGGAACCCGCTACTTCATTAAGTGCGGTTTGAACATGCTACTACTGGTGGAGAAGACAAGGGGCAGGGACGCCACATGTGTGCATGCGTGAGTCCATCCAACCGACTCTTATTTCTTTACTGAGAGAAGACGTTACATTTTTCACAATTGTATAAGGACTCTCCTTATACAATTACAAAAAGTAAAGGGCTTTTTAATTCGCTACATACTCTAGATTGGTTACTTTAACCCCAACAATCCCCCCGACACACACGCGCACACACACATGAAGCCTCTCCATGCAATGAAATCTAGTATCAAAGAGATGAGCTTAAGACCCATCAGCCCAGAGTTGAAGCTATACCGCACTTTAAGGATGTAATTACAGCTGTCTGTGGTTTATATGGGAGGGG
Source organism: Clarias macrocephalus (assembly GCA_011419295.1). NCBI lineage: Eukaryota > Metazoa > Chordata > Actinopteri > Siluriformes > Clariidae > Clarias > Clarias macrocephalus. The sequence continues at coordinate 234,842 of JAAGKR010000032.1, read as the reverse complement.
GGGTCAGGCTCAAGGAAAATCCATGCACACAGATAAATTCTGTCACTGGGCGCTCCTCGGTATGAGCTAATCCAGTACAAAGGCTTACAGTAGAGGACTGTGCAGACAAATGGCACAATAGTGAACCAAACGGCACTCTATTCAAGAAAACAGCTGCTCCTCATAGAAACATCCCCGTGCATTAAAAATGATTGCAGGAGACAAAAAGAGAAATTGTTTAATCGTTTAGGGCTTTTATCATATCTTAAACGTAAGGGCTGCAACTAGGGCTTGTGATTTTAAAGCAGTAATTTCCAAAAACCATGAAATATGTTTAAGTCTAAAATTGATAAAGACACATCAAAATCTATAAACGCATATGATGATATCACTGCTTCACTACTTTAGAAAGAGTAACATTTCTTCCGCGTCATTGAAACGAAGCATGCGTCGGTTGTTTCTGGTTCCTTGGCGCAAAAAAGCAGCATCTCATGTCCTCTCACTGTGTCTACGCTAACGAGAAGGACAGTGGAGTCTTTCATCGTTTACGACCCATTCCGAATCCACACAATGGCACCCTAGTCATGGGATAAAGGGGTTCTCAGAGCATGGCCATCTTTCTATTAGCTACGCATCTGAGTTTCTTCGGACACACGCACGCAACACCTCCTCAAACCCTATCACCCTTTCCCACAAACACACACACATACGCGCAACATGCTGTGATTCTTTTTTGGCCTGTGGCGAGTTAAGGTTCTCTCTCTCTCCTAAGTGTGAAAACACACACTCACACACACATGCACTCACATACACACACACACACATACACACGCACACAGATCAGTTATCAGCTTTTGTCTACTGCATGGCCTCTTATCGTGCAGCTGCATTACAGGAAGGGGCTGAGAGCTTTGAGGAACAATGAGCAGGCACCTGACCTCTCTGGCATGACCTTGTGTTTCCACACCCGGCAGGCCCGAAGGGAGCCCACGGAGCGCTGCTGAATGCCATCTACACCCACAGCCCAAAATAGCAGCTCGGTTTTCCGCCTACACTCGCAGGGAGCACGAAGAGGGCGTGACTCTCATTTTATGTTATTTTGAAATGAAAAAATGAAAAAAATTTATCACTGGTATATTACATAAAAATTCTCTGTATCCGACCTCCACATACAGTATACCACACTTCTCTTCCACGCTCACTTCACTGGTGCCTTTCTTGAGAAGATCTTGTTTTAAAAAAATGCCTAATCTATTATCCCTTTCTTTACTCAAGAACACAGGAGCACAAGAAAACATCTCTGCCCTCTTAACAAAATCAAAGTGTTTCATTTGAATGAGAAAAACTCAAAAAAGAGAAGTAAATAATAAAGAACCTTTATCCCGATGATCAAATGTTTATTGGCACCCGGAGGTCTGGTGGCATGGGAAAAGGGGGGGGGGGGTGGGTGCGGGTTTGAGTCTTGTGCCTTAGCTGGCCAAGGGCAGCAGTTCATCGGGTGCTGAATGAATAGAGGCTTGCTTACTCACCCTGTCTCTCCACGCCTATTCTTCTCCATTCGCTTCGCCAGAGCAGTAAGCCAAGCGCTAAATTTAGCATCGTTGGTTGCTATTTTTAGGCCACTACTGGCTTTTTTGAGGCATTTATTAGGGGAAGAACACTAAAAAAACACACAGACTCTCACGCACACACATGGAGGGAACGAGTGGGAGGGAGACAGAAAGACAGGGAGGAGGAGGTGGAGGAGGAGAAGGAGGGTGGGTGGAAGGGGCTCCCAATTTGGACATCTGAAATGCACTCGTTTTTTTAAAAGTGTTGCTGCGTGTGCTCAGCAGCTGTTTCCAATCAGATGATGGCTAGGGAACACAAGAGAAAGAGACATATACGCACACAGAAAGAGAGAAAAAGGAAGAGAGCGAGAGAGAGAGAGAGCATGCAAATGCCCCTCAAGAATTCATCAGCCACGAGGTAGAAGTACAACAAGTTGTTCTGTTGCTGTTTGTCCAAACAGCTTTAAATGAGAAGAGCTGGGAGGCTTGAAGAGCACAAAGAAGCTCCTCACTCCCTGAATAATCAGCGTTGCTTTGAAGGTTGAAAACAGAGCTGATATGACTTCTAGAAAAAAAAAAAAGCAGACTGCGCTTTGTTTCAGATCAGGAGGTAGTTTCATCGAAAGACGTGACAATGCATCACTAAATAAACTATGCAACCTTTTAAAATGGACATCAAAACCATTTAGCGTTGTAATGTACTAATAACTAAATTAATGTTCAGTTCTTTTAATTATTTCTTATTCTTATTTCAATTCTCTGCTTCTCAAAATGGTGTCTTTGTGACCTTCAGGGTCTGTGATGTTATGTGATGTATAAGCAGGGGTAGCTAAAATTTCAACATCTAAATTAGAATAAATTCATGGTGCATATCTGCCTTATTTGTTCTTTAAATTAAACATGTGCTTTAATCATAAGGTGAGATTTAAAAAAGTTTAAGAAATCATACTCTAGTGGTGCTACAAGCAACACTGTGATACTTGCTAGGAAGCTGGACAAAGAGTAGCCCTTTAATTGGAAAAAAAATCCAAAGTGACAGAAGTGATTGCTCATATTACATCTTATCTAATATCCATAAATTGCATGCTATTTGCTGTTATACACTTGGAATATAAACAGGCAAGAAGGACAGGAGAGTTTGTATTTCACATTAATCGTGATAAGCACAAACACTCAACTTATCTGATCGGAGCTTGAAAGACCATTCGGAGTTTACGTTGTTGTTCGGGTGAGTTATCATATAACGACTCTTTGTAAGTAGAATGAATAGTCCTTCATGTGCAGAACTGCGAGAGAACTGCTCTGGGCGAATGCTCCTTCTCATGTCAGCGCTACAAACTAGTAAAGAAAGAGTGAACGCGACGACTGAGGCAGAGTGCTTCAGCAGGCTGTTGACGTGCAAGCACCCACACAAGCCAAATATCTTTTAATTAAGTCATAACGGCTACTTTGAGGAAAAATTAAACTGAAATCAGTCCAATTAATTAGCGTTTCTTGGCAACATTAAGCATTCTGCAAGACGTTTAATGAACCTGAGTTGACGCTTCTGTGCAGGTTTTTTTTTTTCCTCCCTCACTCCCGCTTCGCTTCAGACAGGAGACAGTGTAAGGGAGGTGAATGCCCTGTTATGCGCTCTCCCACACATCTCACCATACGGAGAACCATACGAGGGAAAAACATCGTGAGGGAGCTTTGTGGAATCTCATTAGCTGAGCAGGTAGTCATTAACAGAATGACCTTTGAAAATAATTACCGACCTCTCTTTTTCTCACACGCTGTTCCCTCAACACCTTTGCTGCCCTGGCTTGTTCTCTCCCATTCAGAAGTTGCAGGTGGAGGATGGTGCTTGCGCTATCCGAGATTAAAAGGTGATGGTTCAGATTAGGTTAATCTAAGAAGGGAAGAAGATTGGCCCAAGATGTCCACTGGCTCCATGTGGATGTGCATGTGAAAGGGTTGATTTGAATGTCTTTTGGCTCTCCCCGTGTCCTCTTATTCACGTTCTTATCGCACATCATTGTGCATTAGGAAAAGAACCTCGCAAATACAGCGATAAAGAATAAATGTGTAAAATAAAACTTGATATCTTATTTAATCACATAAAGAGCTAGCCAATTAAACCTCAACCTAGAGTGAAGCCTTGTTAAAGGATAGGAAGACTTTGAAGAGTGTCGCCAATAACTAAGCACTTTGCCGGTCTTCGGTATCACTAACTCATCCTGGAAAAGAGCGCAACAACACGCCAAATTTCCCAGCCCTGTCTCGGCTCTTCTCTAATGCGCCTCACATGTCGGCTAGCCTTGCCTGGCACTCGCCGTTATAGGAACTCTATCTGTCGGTTTGAGATTTTCATCTGCTGCCAAATAAACCATTTGCTGCATTCATGCCAGCGCAACATTTGACATCCCACTCCGTCAACTGTGCTGCGCTGCTTTCTTCCTGCTTGTCTGAAACAAGACTAATTTTACCTTATGTAAGCACCTGTAATTTGGTCTTTCTTTGCAACTTCACATGTAATTACCAGGACCTGCCCACCTATTGTCGAGCCTCAGATGTTGCTTTGCAGGAGACTTTTAATGGGTTTTTGTGTAAGAAAAAAAAATGTGCCAGTGAAAATTATTTGCCTGAGATGTACCAACACACCAAGAAAGCACAACTATGCTACTGCCATATTCAGTAAGGTTTGACAGTGCTATGAACATTGATTTATTCAGAGCTGCTTTTTCTGAGTTGGCATTGGTTTCATAATTCTCAGTCAAAGTGGATTCTCCATTGGTTCATCACTTTAAGTGCATATCTTCCATTGATTGATAAGATATATTGCGGCATTGCATAAAAAAGATGGTTTGGTTCCTATTCATTTTGACATAAAATGTTGGCACTGGAGCAACTGATCTGTCTATCTTGCTTTTTTAGCTCTTTTTGGTCATGTTTTTATTTTTTCACTCTCTATGTGATGTATATAGGCTCTTATTGCAGCATGTTGGATGGGAAGGCTAGCCTAGCGGACGTTAGAGTTAAAAGAGGAACGGGCATGACCCTGAAGAGCCGAGATAAAAATCAAGCAAATAGTAGAGAAGAGAGAAAAAGCGTTCTGATGAGAGCTGGGGTGAGCGAGTAGGGCCTTCAGCCCCTCGCAAACACAGCTAAAGAGGCCGGGCAGAGCCTGCTGCTGCCACTCTCCCAGCGACGCTAATTATCAGCCGAAGACATGCTAATTACATGGAGCTTTATTGCTAATGTAGCAGGCCGCTCTTCGAGACGCCCACACGCTGTGCCCGGCTCCCCTGCCTCTCCTTATCCTCCCACTGCAACCTCCAAGGCATGCTGGGCAAAGACAGGAACAACTACATTTTATCCTTGAGCTTGTTTTTTTATCCCTTATATGAGCCTTTGTGGATTCTTTCATTTATATAAGACAGAATATTTACTTGTGGATATAAATACACAAGGGCGTGGATGTATATGTTCGCTGCAAATGTATGCCTTTCAATGTTTTTCTTTTATTCACACAAAAAGGATATATGCGCTGCGTCTTCAAAACTAGCACCCGACTCCCAGTTCTAACCCTCCTCCCGAAGCCCAGCTGAAGGCTTCAGCCATATCCTTCCATCTCAACAGTAAGTCTGCTTTGTTCCTCTTGACCTCCTGCTACCTCATCTCCCCTGGTCGTGATGTAACCTAGCAGCAGCCAAATGGGGGCCCTGTAGGAGCTTGCATGCTCGCAAATCCAGTTAGCTTGCTGCCTCGGGCGCACTCCCAATCAATTTTCACTAGCACAAATCTGCCATGGTAGAGAAGGAGCTAGCACTAAACTCCTGTTTTTTCCACAATTGCACTGTTCTTTTTTTCACGCCCCTTTTCCCTCCAGCAAATGTGAGCACATTATCCTCAGGTGCTTTAAATTACGGCTCTTTTTTGAAACATGCGCTCAAACAACCAGTGTTTGGAATTGTGGCTGTTTGTCTCAATATTTCACTGAATCAAAGCTCCCTAAACATTCCAGACAATGTGTAATGTCGGCTAATTTGGACGCTGTGCTTTCTGTAATAACAGTTATGAATGATACGACTGCCTGATGTAAACTGAAGTGACCCAAAATGGCATGATCGTTTATTTCTGCGGTGGCTGTTTAACATTTATTGTATTTAAATGTGTTGTAGCTTACGGATGCCTAATGCTAGCAGATAGGCTCTTATCTTACCGCTTAATGGATAGTAATGCACTTATGCACTTTGGTTTCAAGGAATTCCAAAGTGAAGCATGACAATTTATAATTCATTCCCTGGCTGAAGTTTAGGTCTAGACAAGATTAAAAGTCTACTATACACATGTCTATAATGCATTAAGGGAGTGTAGCGGTCTGCTGTCTTCACTTGGCAAGCATTTCTGCTGTGTTAGAAATATAATGGTTTTATCCTGACTCAGGATGGTATATAAGTTTGCATTCAAGTCCGATTCTTCTTAATAATGTGAAATGAAGATCACAGAATAGGGGTGATAGTTAAGTACATTTTCCTCACTGGTCTCTTACATAAGTTTCATGTAAGTGTTTACTTAGTGTGTAAGGATGTCTCAACGTTATGAATATACAGCATGAAGGAACAAAGGAGGGGGGGGATCTTAATTTACAGCAATATTGAACAAATGAAAAAAAAAGGTTGTGTATACACAGGCTTGTGTGAAATGGAGATGAGAGAGGGGACTGAGGGAAAGTGTGCTGTGACTCTGGAGGGTTTATGCAATATCTCTGAGACAAAGAGAGAGTGAAAGTGAAAAACTGTTAAAAATACAATCTGAATCAATGATAATGTAAAGTATCATTTGTGCTATGAAGAGCTGAATAATTCTCAGGCTTTTATACAAAGAAGCCATCATTTGGAATTTTAAAACCACCTAGTCAGGTGGAAGATTTAGCTTTAATTTTTTTAAAATGATCACAGATAAAAACAGACCCTAACAAACTTCAGCTCCACTTCTTATCTATATGTACATTTCCAGTATTGCGCAGGGTCTTTTTCCATACTCACCTGAATCAACACACGGGTAACACTTAGCTGGCGAGTTAAATCAGAAACAACATGAGATTATAACCATATTGGGATAAAGGCTGGGAAAAGGGCAAGCTAAGGTGCGACTCTGGCATGACACTTGCACCAAACCTGAGAGGACAAACAGTATCTTTTCCCATAAATCCTTAAGTGCCTCAGAAGCCCTTGAGTCCTTGGCCACGTCTGTGTGGAAAGCTTGTTGCGCAAGCGATTCACGCTGGGCTTAACATTTGCTACTGGACGTCTGCCTCGTGATTGGCCTCTGTCATGGCTGTTTAGCTCGGACTGAACCCGGCTTTGGTTTCAGGAACAAGGCCAACGCTGGCGCAGCAACCAGCAGACAGCATGTCTCTGAGGCCTGAGACTTATCCAAGGCTTTAGCATGTTTCGATCACTGTTGTGAGACACAAAGTGGCCGGAGACATGCGGGATACAAGAAGCTTTTGTCATACACACTGGCTAATGTTTGTTTGCTACAACAGTAGCAGTGGTCTGGCATTAGAGCATGCCGTCCAGTATCACTACCGTTCTCTCTTCACATGCTGTTTGGCTGGACTGCAAATGGCAGTTAAGTTTATGATTTTGTATTTTATCTCCCCACTGAATATATTCAAACCCACAACATTTATCACTCTCAGCTCATTCATTCTCTTTTAAGTCCGCTTGTACAAGCGGCGTGTGATTCAGCTCTAGCTGGTGTACGGCAGATTCCTCACCTCCACAATGTCAGAATTGGTCCTGCTCTCATGAGGCTCGTTGTACTCTGTGTACTTCAGTAGCACTTTATCCATGTCGGTGCTGGCGTACTGGAAAAGCTTGTTGGTGCTGTTGAAGATGATGAGGGCAATCTCACAGTCGCATAGCACACTCAGCTCATAGGCTTTCTTCATTAGTCCAAACTTCCTCTTGGTGAATGTCACCTACAATTTGACAAGGAGAGAGAAACAGCCAGAGAGAGAGAGAGAGAGAGAGAGAGAAACAGGAAAGGGAAGAAAAAATGTTGAACAGGCACTACACACAACTGGAAAGGTGTAAGAATATTGTCTTGAATCTCTCTCTCGTTCTGAACAGAACTACTGTTGGAAAAATCGATGTTTTCCAGTTTTCTTTTTTGTTCATCCAAAACGTCTGGGAAAACAGACCCTGGCATAATCAGACTTTTTCCACTCATATATCAAGCAAAGGTTACAGAAAAGAATTTCTTGCAAAAAATCTGTGTTTATAGAAAAAGTCAAAACCGGTGTGTTATGAGAACATGCATAAGCATTAAAACATATCAGCTTAACGTTTAACGTAATGTCTAATTAATATTGTGTACAGTGTTGTGTAAATTGAGGAACAACTTCAGACAGATTCTGTATTATAGCGGTTCAATTGTGCAGAGATAATGATTAAAACACTAGTCCATTTTAACTTCTTCGTATTAAACTTTGTGAAGTTTATATTTAAGGCAGCTCTGAGATAGGAAATGGATACAGCTAAAATTTCAAACTGGACAAAAACAAAATTCCACATAGAAAGATTACATACACACACACACACACACACACACACACACACACACACACACACACACACACACACACACGCTAGCAAGCATGCACATCGTCATCTCTCTTTGCTCACAGTGCTGACATGTAACTTCTCAGTAAATGTTCTCGTCTATCAAATTAGTAACGTTAAAAATAAACACCCTTGGACATCCCCCAGTGCGTGTTTCAACATGCTCAGTCGAGAGAAATGCACCTCTGCTGAAAACACAATACTGATGACGGATAAAAATCATTTAGAAAAAATTAGAATAAAGGAAGAAACAAGTCCAGCCTTTGGTCATGGTATGAATTTGAGTTTGGCAGCTGCCAAAAATAAAAATAGGCAGAAATTTTCTCATGTGGAAGTTTAGAATCATGTAAGAACTACAGTACATAATTAAGAAGGCAAAAAGGAACATGCTAAAATCTCTCTCCAAAACGAGCACGCACACACACACACACACACACACACACACACACACACACACACACACACACACACACACACACACACACACACACAATCTCTCACCCCCACCCCCCTTTGTTCTGCCATGCCACACTTCAAGTTCAAAACAAAAGATTCTTTCAGGTAGCAAAGGAGCGATGACCCCAGGGTTGGCCCAGACTTTCATCTGGCTCACATACGGCTGTGGAATGCCCTCATAAGAACCTGCCTGCCACGGCAGGGACACAAACATGGCCTCCAAACAAACCACATCCGGTATTATCCTGAATGTAAAGTTCCATGCCACATTTGGCACAAATTTGATAATAAACAAGCATGGAATATGGCCCAGATTACAAACGCTATTAAACACAATGCCCAGTTTCACTCTTTTTAAAAAGAACAAGCTCTGAAATGCATATTTGATCTCTGAAACACATTGCCCTGGGATTATATAAAACTGAGACGTAGCTACAAAATGTTTTTTTTAATCAAAGTGGTTCTCAAACGTAGCTGTTTGCAGTCTGCCGTCTCATTCTACACACACTGTTGTTACTATTGACCCCTATGGACTGTTTTTAACTGTTTGATACTTTATTGGGCTTGCAACATAGTTTTAACATATAGTTTTAAGCTGTAAAATGCATCTTGAAATAAATTACAACATTTGTTCTGGTAAACTGAAGGACAAGAGCTTTACTCTAAATAGAAAAAATTGCAGTTTCCCTCACTGATTACTGTAATGTTATATGGCATTTTCCAGTCTTTTTTTTTTCCATTAAATTGTGTAGGTGTAGTGTAGGTTGTAGGTGTACTGAAATTGCCTAGAAGTTCTGCCTAGGGTGTGCCTCTTAATATAAAACAAACAACGTATGTGTTAAACACGTAACTCGTTTCTTTAAATCATATATCGGCATAATGTTGTGACTAGTTAGCTGGATAATTTTAGCTTTGATAATTACATATCCCACATTACCATGTGTAGTGGAAAGCTACGAAATTTTGAATGTATAAGAAAATGTTAGTTCATGTAAATGTAATGAAGTACCTAAAGGTAAAATGTGTCCATTTTTATATATCCTTGTACTTGTACCTATAGAATGACAAATGGTCAGCTTTCCTGTTAATCATTTATCTGCAGGATTATTTGCATTTTTTTTGAGGCACAAAATAATATCTTAGCAATCCAGGCCAATATTAGCCAGTTGGCTACTAGAACATGTCTATGCTCAAGCCAAACTTTATAGCTAATTTCAAGAAGAAAAAAAATTTAACAAGCTAGCAAACATTGGAGAATATCCCAAGCCTCCCAGGCTTGCTAGTTTAAATCCTTAAACAAAAATCAGCTAGATAAAGGTAAAGAATTTTCCACTACAGATCTAGCTAACCCTGAGGGGGAAAAAAAAGCCTGGATATGATTCATGTATATAAATAGCTAACAAACTATGATTAACTGAGAGAAGTGGGAAGTCAATCAGTTATTCACACAGGGAGCAGTGTTCGTCTGGGGGAATATTACAAATGGTGGTATTTATTTGTATGATTATCTAAATTTTATTATAAAGGTTTATTAAAAGAGTCAGAATACAGACTGTGACAGAGTCAACGTTCCCTTAAAGAGTGTGAATCAGTGCGTTTCTTATTTCAGCCCCAAACCTAAGTAACAAGGCTTTTAACAAAACATTACATTAAGGTGGATCAAAAAAATCGATATCTGACATGTACTGCTTTTCTGAAACAAACTGTGCATGCACCCACACACAGTACATACAACACACACACACACACACCCACACCTGTCGTCTTCTTCACAGGGATGCCATGTGATTGGTGACAGTACTATGCGGTGGCAGATACCTGTGGCCTCTCCCACTGACAGCTTCTATAAAATAAAATTACTTCTATGGTTACTTCTACTCGTCTTGTCAACGGCCTGCTGTCATTCCTCTCCGCTGAGCCATAAAAGGAAGTGATTATGTTTTGATTATGTCTCATCAGCGGTGTTCATTAGGCAAAGTTTGTAGAACACCATCGATTGTTTTGACAGTTCTGTTTCTATTGAAGAATAGACCATGATGATGAGAGCTTTAAAAGAAAGTTAGTGCCACGGAGCTCACTGAACGTGTGCACTTTCTCCATGATGCTATTGCTGACTCATTTTGGAGAAAGTATAACTCAGGCTTGAGTTTTTGGGGTTTTCTGGTGTGTCAGGGAACATTTAGTCCACGCATTAGAAGGCCATGTGTAAAAAAAAATGTATAGAGAACTGCAAATTGCAAAAAAAAGAGAGAGAGAAAGAGAAAAACAGAGTCAGCAAACCATAGGGGACTACACCCAGGCAAAAACAGGACCCTGTGCTAAAACAAGGTTTCATGTTATGTCGATGCTTCCATCACTATGATTTGTCCTCTTTGTTGTGAGTTGGTGATCCACTGGTTTAGAAGTCTTTTAAAATCAAAACAGCTTTGTTGTCTCAGCCACAACAACATAATGTGGTACTTGAATCAATAAGGACAGCGTGCTCTGGCCTCAATTGTCTCTTTCTTTTGGTAACAACAGAGATGAATGAAGATGAATTAAATAACCATTTACGCCGCCACTTCCTGTAAAAAAAGAAATCTTATGTCATAAAATGACCAAGTCACTGGAGATCTGTAGTCATCTGAAGCCCTTCTACATCACACGCTGCGCAAACATCTCCGCTTATACCGCAGCTGATGTAATGGCAAGTCGCAGGCGCCTATAACATGATTGTCTTCCTTTCCTCCAGTTTTCTGTTCAAGCTGCCCCCACATTGTCATGCCTCAGTCTTCCGGGTGCTCTGGAGTCTTCAGCGAGCGAGTGCGTTAATTGCTGAAAATGGCACTTATGCCACTTATGGCACCTTCTCCAACTACGTAGTTAGTGGGTGAGAACAGTCAAGAGACTGCTGTGCAAAATCAGCTGCAAGAAGGGTTACTGCTAACACTGGCTTGAAGACCTTGGTGTGAAATACAAACATAGGCACGAGCTTGAACACTTGTAATTGGCCAGGCGTGATCAATCGCCCATATTCACAAATATAATACAGAAAAAAAGTTCCAGGTCTAAAAGGCGAGAGAGACACACACAAGAGGAATTCTGTTACACAATAAACCCTTTAATGCATACCTAAGGGTACTATTGACCTATGACCTCATTTCAACATAAATCACCCTTTTATTGCAGTTATGCGCTTAACTCCCTAGTATTACTAAATCGTTAAATATATAGCCGATAATATAATGTTACAGAGTTTTTTTTTTAGTTAATTAAAAATACAGGCTTCTGTACTTGGTAGCTGTAGTGTAGCGTATTCGATAAGTGACAAAAACAAAATAAAAAAAAAAGAAATATTTTCATATATAATTTTGCTTTGCCGGGTAAACCCTATGATGATTGTTAATGTCTTCATTTGCTGACACCTAAAGCGTGTACGAACCATTGGTCAGGCGTTCAAGGGTTAACACGGATGCGGATACGAAGAAAAACAAACCAAATGGCTAAACGATTAGAAGAAACAAGGTCGGTAACAGTCTGACTCCCTGGGCCTTCATGCGCGGGGGTTGGAGACACGGGGGCAGGAAGCACATTTCTGTGTATTTCCTCTCATAACAGGAAGTGCCTGACGGCTTCCCCTTCACAATGGCTTCGCTTCTGCTTCCCGCCTCCCGGGCTTGCTGTTTTCCCCAGGGGAGTTCTGCCGGTGGACAGAGACAGAGAGGACGAGTAGTCATTTGTCACCGTGCCGTCCCCCACCCCCTGTGTCCCTCACGCTAGATCATCCATATACTACACGCAGACCCTGGAGACCCATTCTGCTGTAGCGCCCATTTACACGCGTCTTAATTGGAGGTGTGCATGCTTAAGCTTGACAGTGAAGCCTTTAGTATGACTGTGTGTCTTTATTTATGCTGACTTCAACACTATCTCTATACCCTTCTGGATGACCCATATTTCAAGAAAAAGGACAGTACATGTGTATAGAAAATATCCGTGAAGTGGATTAAAGTAGTAAGAGTGAAATTTACATGGCAATAGAACTGCCAATATTTTCCTGATCCCATTTAATAACGTAAAATTTTAAACTAAGAGGAAATGGGTAAAAAAAAAAAAAATAGAAAAATGGTGTTCTAAAAGAGGAAGATACACAATAATAAAAAGAAAAGAGGGAATAACAATTAACCCAAGAGGAAGTATAGAATTTGTGGAGATCCAATTCAAAGAAGAGTAATTTGGAGAATTCTTTTTTTTTTTAAACCACTTCAAGAGGAAGAAGAAAGAAAGAAGGAAGAAGAAGAAGAACTAAGTGCTGTGTATTTTTTGAGGAGACAGACGCAGAGGAAGCGATCAGAGGAGCAAGGTGAGAATCGGAGGAAGGTGAGTAGGGGTGACGGGATACCCAGAGGGCCTCATTATTTTCCTGCTGTTAATTTCACTCAAACTGTTTCGCACCTCACCACTGTTGATTGGAGAGATGTCTCTGTTGTCACGAGTGCTGAGATCCGGCTCCAGCTCAATGCCATCACTCCACCACGAAGCGCAGACGAACAGAAACTGTACTCAGTGTAAAGTTGGAAGTCTGAGCGAAATCTTGCTTACATCACAATGCTTATGGCGTTCAGGAGAGCCTTTTCAAAATGTAAATCACTTATTCACACTTTTTGTCCTGTTATTCTCTTGTTGTAGGTCTTGAAGCTGTGTCTTGGAGATGCCATGGTTATACCCTTAAACAGCTAATATACAAGTAACACTATGAACTAAGTTGCCAAAGTTTCATGTTCATTTTTCTAAATGCAATGCATGATGTAACTCTGGATTTAAACCCCTCTACATGAGCGTATTTATCCATATTAACCTCATAAAAAGCATCACGTCTGTAGGAATATGCCAAAAAAATGTCGTCTTCTTCATCTTCTTGATGCACAATGGGTCAGCTGCAAACCATTTATCCTTTCTATGACTAATGACATCCCTTATCCTGCCCACTGCCATCAGGGGCCACTTCCTCCCTGGCCTCTGTTGACCTGACCCAAGTTTGTCTCACCACCTGGCCAGATGGATCACAACCCTGAATTAGCCACCCTCCATTAGGCCCAATTACAGCCGACTCCGATGCGGCTGCTTCCCGACTGGCAGCGAGGCATCTCGCTTAGAACGATTCCATTTGATTCAGCTGTGAACCAATGTGACCTTCTCATTTGCCCTTTGTTTTAGGAAACCTCTATGAGAACGAATAGCTGCCGGACCGATCGAGAAATTCAGTGAGGGAAAGCTGAGCAGCAAGGTAGCATGGTAGCTCGTGCATTTTAGCACACAGGGAATCTTTTCATGTTGATGCACCCAGGGAAAGCGTTTGAGTGGCCGGAGGGCAAGTCGCCAGGCTTCGCACACTAATGCCCTGTGTGGCTGTCCGGGCAGTCAGTCAACTGGCCATGCTCTGGGGAAGTGTTTTCGCGGGTGGTGGAGGTGGGGGGTCCAAGTGGCCGCCCAGGGCGATGAGGATCCCGGTGCCTGCAAGCAAGGCACAGCAGGCAGGGTGGCCAGCTACACACTTGCCACTCAAGTGAGGGGTGAAAGAAAACCAACAACAATGTAAACACACATCTCTATACATGTTCTTTGAGACTGTCTCAAATTTTGAGGCTAAAACTATGCCTGTTTTAGCCGATTTTTTTTTTTTTTTTGATGTTCACTAATTTAACCATTAGGTTTTACTTTCAGGGATAAAATTGTGGGGATTTGCTGAGAAACTGGAACATCAAACACTGAATGTGATGGTATTTGCATGAAAGCCTGCAAACATCTCAAGAATGTTGCACCAAAGGTAACACCATTGAAGCGGGCAGCTGTTTATTTTGCTTTGGTATGGAAAGATTTCCTTAAAGGGGAAGTGAAAATATGCAAAGGCCCAGCCACGACTTCAACAAATTGAGAGCAGAGGGGAGGAGAGAGAGAAAAAAAAAAAGGTTGTGAGTCAAAGGTCCTTCATTCTTGTCTTGTGATGTCTGTCTTCATGGTTTCCTTTATCACACAGAACTCAGTGCTTTGCTACAGTCAGTCAAAGATCTTGATGAGGAAGGACGGCTCTCTCTAAAGACCTTTTATAGGCCACATCTGCACACAGCAACTTCGTGCAGATTATTTTTTGACAGTGTAATGATAATACTGCACACGTTTTCTTATCGTCGCTTTAAACTTGTCACTATCACTATAGTTTCATAGCAGGTATTATTTTCATCAAAACCATATTCACTGATAAGGTACGAAGCTACTTCCTCTTTTCTAAATAAAATCCTGAAAGTTTCTCAGTTTTTCTTATTGCCTCACTTTGCCCTCTCATTCTCCCTCTTGATCTCAGGTCCCGGAAAGCTGTGGCATCGACTCTCATCAGGTGTCCTTCCTGTATCAATCTCTGATCTTGAGGGAGAGGAGGGAGAAAAAGTGAGAGAGTAAGAGAAGGACAGCAAGAGAAAAGAAGGAAAGAGAGCAGTGATAACACCAGGACAGGATGCTTTCTGTGCAACATGATAGCCTCCCCCAAAAACATCCTGACCTAGACCATGCATCCTTCTTGCTCTCTTTCCTTTTTCCTTCTCTCTCCTCTTCTATTGTGGCTATTCATCAAAGAAACTATGCCTTTACCCTGGCCATTTCTACTTCACCAGTTCATCATTGAAATGCATTGAAAGAGTGTTTTTCTTTATTAAACTGCAAAAAATCAAGCAGGTAACCTGGAATTTCTGAACACAGTCTTTGGATTATTTAAAGATTACTAGAGATGCAGTTCTTTCCACAGCAGACAGAAGAGAAAAACAAGAAGAGACTGCTGGTATGATAAGGGCTTTGACTCATTTGTGCGAATCTTTGCTTCTCCGCCTTGTGCATGTGAGCCTCTGGTTTCCTCAGGGGGGAGAACTCACTCAACCCACGAGTGCCAAATGACTAATGCCACCGTTCCCCTGCCGTCTGTGCCGCCTGACACACCCATTACTTTCCACTCTCCTCTTCCTCTTCTCTCCCTCATTCCTCCTCTGCCCCTCGTTCCGCCTTCAATAATTGATCAGCTCTTCCCAAAGTCCAGACAGCAGTCATTAAATGGAGTGCAGACCCGTTCCACGCCATCAAAATTGTTGGCTACGAGAAGTCGCAAAAAAGTGTATGTGTGTGTTTTTTAAAAATATATATATATATACAAAATAAAGTCACAATGAGTGAAACTAACCCTAGAGTCTCTCTTGAGCTTGCTGCCTTTGACAGATTGCCCTCTGAAGGCACCTTTAAACTCCTATTTCTCTGGCAGCCGCCAAGCGTAAACATCAGACGCACAGAGAAGAGAAGAGCTCATTGATCTTGCTGTAAAACAAGTACCTATGTTACTGGCACCACTATAATCGATACAAGTACAGAATTTGTTAGATATGGTATCTGTCTGTGTTTGCGGCCCTGGCTGGCTGATGTCTCATGTCCTGGGTGTTTAGGTCATGAAAAGACTCATATTAGTAACCTACTTTTAATCCTAAATCCAAAATGAAATCATTCGGAGGATAAATAGCAAAACCTAGCCATGACTATATAATTCATCCCCGAACATAATGATTACAGTCATTTCATTGTCTTTGAAGGGTACTTCATTACAGACGAGAAGCTGAGGATATGTGGAAAATTACCAGTCTATAAAAGAAAAAACAATAACTATGAAATGGCCACATAAGCCACAAGTGTGATGTCATGCTAAGGTCTTATATCTCATTGGCCTCCACCTACAACCTGATCCGTAAAAGGAAAAGTACTGGGCCGAGTGGTGCGGCCCCAAAGATCCGCCCACCTCCCAATTTCTCTCTCTGCGTGCCTTAGAGGTTGTTTGTCTGTTTGTTTGTGCTCCCCTCCCTCCCACTCTGTACCCACCCCAGCTAAAATAATCTTTCACTGACATTAGCTACAGCGGGTGGCACGTCGGCCACGGGCCATATGAAGGGTGTCAAGAGCCGCTGGTGCTATTTTTAAACGATCGTTTCAGTTTAAAATGCGCCACTCCTGAAAGTTGTTAAAACCGTCTGAATTAGGCATTATATATATATATAAACGTTGACTGGTGCGTCTTACCTGTCTGTTGCGTTCGTCCATAATCCGCGTGATCTGAATCTTTTTTCTCCCCATCGTCCCGTTTCTTTCTTCACTCTCTCGTTTCACCAAATAAATCGATGGCCTTGTCTCTCCTTGTTTCTTTTTTTGTTGTTGTTGTTGCTTTTTTGTGTTTCTTCAAACCAGGCTTTCTTCTCTGTACTTGCTCCACTCAATTCAAAGATTCCAGCAGCTGTACCTGTGATAACACAGAGAGAAAAAGAAACAGAGAAACGCTTTATGGCAGATAGTGGAGAAGAAGACGAAGAAGAAGAAGAAGGAGGAGGAAAAAAAAAGCATAATCTCAGCACATGGGATGGCGAATAAAGACAAAAGGATCTGTCAACATTTTTTGTGAGAGAGCTCTGTTTTTCACTGTCGATATCATGCAAATCAGAGGCAGCACTTCGGTGCACTGACTATGAGGGGAGACGGCACTGTCACACTCTCTCGGCAGTCGCGCGGATTTTGACAAGGTTTTACGAGGTGACACGAACTTAACGGCTCTAATCACACACACAATGTAATATTTATGCCATGCTGAACAGCAAGTGAATCGAGTTTTTTTTTTTTCCGAAGAAAAAAAAAAATCCTAGTCTTAGAAAATGCTACCACATGTATTACAAGTTAACTTGAAAGAAAGATGATCTAATAAAATGAACTGACTTTGCATTTGATTCTTAGTTTAAGCATGACAAGCAATTTAGGTATTAGTAGATCCTAAAGAGACGGGCCTGATGACAAAAATGGCTGTTCTGATTTGTTTCGCGATACACACTCGATAAGTCTATCTCCACCGTGATCCTGTAATCACTTCGCGGCTCATCTCTCCCGCTGAGACCCCCTCGGTTTGAAAGGGCTTTCCGTAAACCGTCTCATCTCTGAGACATATTAAGGCAGCTAGGAAACACAAACAGCTATCTTTTTTGTATGTGGATGTGCGGGAGAGTGTGTGCGTGTGTATGCCGAGTACACCTCCCTGGCGCTGTAAAGTAGGCCAACCCAATTCATCTCAGGGAGGAGCAGCAGAAGTGTTGTTGTGTTTTCTTCTGACAGTAGAGGTGATAACGTCCCTCGTTATGCAAATGAGCATCCCATTATTTAGGCTGGGTGTAATGCAGCGAAGCTGTCAGCGGTGTCGCATTAAAACCCCTCTATCGTTCACCTTCTTCTTGTTTTCTTCTTCTTCTTCTTCTCTTCTCCCTCGCTCTTGTCCCTTCTTCTTTCCGGCTCTTTCTGAAACACGTTTCCAGGCAGCTGCCAGAACGACTTGGAGATGGTGATGTCGCTACGTGTGAAAGATGTGTCACTCTGTCTACATATCTGTCTCTCTTCTTCTTTGATAAGCAGATTTCGGAAACTTAAGTATGAGACGTACGCACGGGCGAACCCTCTACATCTCGCTTGGTGTTAAGACATCGTATCAGAGTGAGTGTGGTAAGGAGAGAGTCTGCGTTGCTAAGGTGAACGCCACGATTAAATCGCTGCGTCTCGGTTTTCTCCATATCATCACACCATGTGGCTATGGCATAAAATTCTACACTGAGTTATTAGAATTTCTCCTGACCGTGCCAAAACCCGTTTGTCAAACACGCACATTCTGCAAGACAAAGAAAATTTAGTGCTGTTAATAATCAGCCGGTGTTTGTCTTCTGTGGCCTCTATTAATACCGAGCCTCAGTAGTGTTGTGCTTTATTAGCATCCGCACAACGCTCGTCACACTTTGCGAGAGCTGTTAGCAAGAAAGCGTATTAGCACCTGTGTGGCGGAATTAAAGCTAGCATGATGATTGTTTGAAGGACTACTGTTAAACAAGGAGCAAAACAACCCGGAGACAAGCTGGTGATAATGACCGGATTGGTGGGTAAATATTTACCGAGATGTAGTCAGGAAGCTGGCACGAGCCGCGTTATCTTGTCCTCGCTAGCTGAAAGCAGCTAACTAAATTCAGAGAGCTTGCTTTACAGGTACTGTATGTATGCATGACTCGAAGGAGTGCTCTTGTTAATTAAATAATGTTCGTTCTTCCTGGTTTGTCAGGTTGTTTAGTAAAATGTTTAAGGGGTAGTGAAATGGCAAGACAGTTAATGTTTGAAGCACACACACACCACACACCATCATCATCGTCATCATCATCATTTTAGATTGCCACAGATGAGCGCTATCCAATTTACACTAGAACGATGAACTACTGGGTAGACATGAGCACAGCTGGTAAAACAACTCTGTCAACCACACACACACGCACACACACACACACACAGACAAACACATACACATACACACAGAAGACTGATCTTCCCACACAAGTGTGGCTGCCCTGATGAGAACAAGCAGCATGTAGTACGTGGGACTGGGTGTGTAGACAATGTGTGTGTTTAAAGACTAACAGATAGACAGAGATAGAGAAGGACAGAGAGAAAGAGAGACAGACAGAGTTTGTTAAGCCAATTTACTAATCCATGGCCAAAGCGTATGAGGAGAAAGAGAAGGAGGAGGAAGACGAGACAGAGCCAAGAGTGAGATCCTTGGCTTAGTGCGAGCGAGGTCACACTGCCATATGACAGTGATGGAAGCTTAGTTTGATAATGTCCTTATGTAAGTGTGACTGCAAGGACAGCAGAAACGAGTAAAACATGATGAGAACATGGAAGAAACCGAGACGATGATCGAGAGAGATAGAGAGAGAGATGAGCCAGGTCTCTCAAGGGAGCGAGAGAGAGAGAGAGAGAGAGAGAGAGAGAGAGAGAAGTGGTGCTGCTGACCCTCCCATCTGTTAACTACACCTCTTTTTTACTGCCACAAATAAGAATGCTGGAGAAGAAGAGAGTGAGAATGGAATAAAAAAAAAAACAAAGAAAGACAAAGAGAAAAACGAGTGCCAGTACAGAGATGTAATGAGCTCCTAGGCTTTTTACTTTTTCTTTCTTTCCATTTTCCCCTCATTCGATGAGAACTGGAGCTAAAAGGGCAACGGGTACGAACAAAAGCAGGCGCAATTCTGGGTCGTTTCATTCCCAAGTGTTCCACTTACGCGGGAAAAAAAAATTAAACTCGATTGTATTTATCAAAGTCCTGAAAGAGTGAATATGACTCCACGTGCTTGCTTATCAGATACTTGGTTAAGTGCATTGAGACACCATGTCCGCTTAATGAGCTGTTGATGAAACGTCACTATGACGATGACCGGTATCGTATCGTATTACAACCCCGATACACAACAACACGTACAGGTCAAAACCTTTAAATCATGATTAGGAAATCTCCAGCGGGATTCAGGCCACGCCGAATACCTTGTTACCCATCTGGGCTTGCACTGTCACCACGGTCGTCTCTCTCTCTCGCCTGCACATCTGCAACATATTTGGTAATAGCATGTGCTTGAGAAAAGGCAAGTACCCTCTATCCTCACGGGGAAATGTGGTCGCAGAGATTTGAAATAACATATTACAGTGTAGTAAGTAAACCTTTTAGGAGGTGTGCGATACGTTAAATAAACCCTCGCACTTTTCAAATAAACTCCCATTTCCTTGAAGAGACGAAAAAAAAAAAACCCGGCTTCAATGGATCTTCTGAATAATTTGCGTGTTAGGACAATCTCTAGTCAAGTCTCACACTTGGAAGTCTTTTTTTCTTTTTCTTTTCCTCCTCTTCTCGCTTAATCCCTGAAGCACATTTTCTTCCTCCCCTAACTGCGTTTATTTTCTTAGAGCCAATTTTATTTAATGCACTTATTTGCAGACAGGCAGCTGTTTATCAGCGATAGTTAATGGCGCACAGGGAGACAGGCGGGCTGTAGCGAGTGGATCCTGGGAGGCCTATTGTCTCTGTAATGTCATTACATGCACAGACTCTTAAGTGTCGTACTGGCTGTTTGGGAGAGATACGAGCTCTGACGAATGGCTACCACTGCTGTCCATCCAACACGCAAAGCGATGAGTGACCTGAACCGGAGATTTCGTCGGCGGAACTGGGCTTTTTATAAACGTCGGCTTTCGCAGCATGACGCTTTACCACCTTCTGAGCTTAGGAAGATTGGTCTTAAGCTTCTTCTTTGTCTTTCGGCTGTTCCCTTTCAGGGGTCGCCACAGCGAATCATCTGCCTCCATCTAACCCCATCCTCTGCATCCTCTTCTCTCACCCCAACTAACTTCATGTCCTCTCCCACTGCATCCATAAATCTCCTTATTGGTCCTCCTCTATGTGTGGGTCTTAAGCAATGTTGAAAGATAAATCAAGCACCTGAATTGTCTCCGGCATCCGTTTTGTTTAGCGCTTGAAAAAGATGAACGCCATAATAACATCACTTAATAACAAAAACTTTTAAATAACATTTTCATATACCAGTATTTCAGGAATGGTCTTACCTTCAAATACAACTGGACAGAGCAACAGGAAACACACAGAGACTCGCACAAACACAGAGTCTGGAGGAAGGATATGACTTCAGCAACCACAGACAATCAAAGGTGTAAAGGTGCTTCCTTTCCTAAACTGTTCCAGAGTGCACAAAATGGGAACCAAAACTCCTGCGCTTCCTTCTCCCAGCCAGAAAAGACGAGACGAACAGAAAGAAAGAGAGTTGAGGCTGCCGCCGCCGCCACCGCTGACCGTAACCAAACGGCCACTTTCTGATGCAAGAGCTGGAAGCAAAGGATTGTGGGCCGAGAAGGCAGCAGAGTTGACAAAGTTGACACACAAACCGTCTTCCAAAAATCACGCACTAAATGACATCACTGCATCGATGCACCACCCAGCGATGGATTTCAGTCTCGGCACTGCACATGACAAAAACCTCAAAAGGCTAAACTTTTACGATGCTCAGGAATCTTGCAAAAATTTACATGAAAAAAAAAAAGTTGTGATAGGTTGTAATAGTTTATTAGCAACTGTGTGAAATTATGGATGAGATGCGGTCCTGCAGGGCGGTATTTGGTGAAAAGGTCTTTTCAGTCTCCGTGTGAGATTTGGGTATTCGATGGAAAAGAAGAGGTTTCATTTACACCACACAGTGTGCTCTTTCAGGGGCCTTTCACTGCTATGTGTCGCTCCTGTCTCTCTTGCAATCAGTTTTTTTTTTTACTATTATTATTATTATTATTATTATTATTATTATGTGAAACAACATCCCGGACTTCTTATGAAATACCACCAGGTCTTCCAGAGTTTTATCAAATGAGGAGAAAATTTGCTGTATTTATACGGCCTTGCATTGGGAACATGTGACCACACAAAGGAGCAAAAGGGTTGGATGGATGAAGGGGCGCTGACAGTACCCTTGTCCCTCACTCAGTCAGTAAACAGAGAGTGCGGCCCAGCAAAGGTGAAACAGGCCAGGTGAAAGCCGTCTGTCAGTTAGCCATTGCAAAGCCACCCAAGGACGCCGTGGCTGGATACATGTGTCAGGGATGAGGCAGCTGCTCAGCACTGAGATACAGAGCTTTTTGTATAAGCTCTGTAACCAATAACCGTCCACGTGGATGCAAAATAAAATCCTCCAAAATGTTCTGAGAAGAGCAAAGGAAGTGTTTTAGATAAAATTACTAAATGTGTCTCAGTAACCACAGCTGTTTGAAATAAGTATGCCGTACGCTTTATTGCACTTGTGGATGAGTTCATGATACAGTGCAAGCATGACACATGAGTGTAAAAACTGACTTTGATGAAAGTTTTGATTGAAATCAACAAAGGCCTGCTCAAGAAGGAAAAATGCTGAACGTGCAATTAATTGCCTTTTTTTTTTTTTACAGGAAAATAGTGATGCATGGGTGATTTGCCTAAAGAACCACAATCAGGCATTTGAGTTCTTCTACTCACACATCTGCAAGAGCAGAGCTGTGTTTATCAGCAAATGTCTAACCACTACCACGTCATGCACAGTGGCTCCAGATCCAGGTGCAGCCACAGCACTGCTGGAGGCTTGCACAATAAAATAAGCAAAAAAAAAAAGATAGGACATCACAAGTTCACTTTCAGCCAGCAAAGCTGCGTGAAACAAAAGCTGTGAATAGTGAATAGAAAAGACAGGAATAAATACAAGCAGGAGCCATGTTAGCTTGGTGAGTAATCTTGCCCCTACAATAACACGGCCCTGAGCTGTGTCACTTGGAAAAGACAAGGCCTGGTAGTAACATCAGCAAATTATGATATCACCCAAGGATGAGAGCATCTTATGATGTTCGCCTTGTTGCGGGGTCGGAGGGGCATCGAGGGGCTGAGGCATGTCTGCAGGCTTGGATGATCGTCTGATTATTTCATAGCACTTTTTTTTTTTTTGTCAGCCACTTCCTCCTTGGCCCCCTCACCACCTCAGCATTCTAATCAGACTAATTAAAAGCTTTGTTCATTTGGAGCTCTCCGATGACAATTTGTTTCACCCTACCCTACAGCAGTCCTGTGAAAAAGAGAATTAAATTTGATCTTCTGACAGCAATTATTAAACGCTCCCTCCTGGCTTCAATTAAGCCCAGAGGCTAACGTGGCTCAGAGACTCAGAGAGCGGGTGCCAAAGTACCTCCTTCTCACTTCTGCCTCTTCTTTTTCTCTTTTTCTCTCCCGTTTATATATTTCTCTCTATATATATTTTTCTTCATGAGGCAAATATGTACAGTAAGCCACTGAGACACTTGATATTGAAGTGTTTTACAGAAATTTAGTTTTTTCATTTTTTCTTCCCTCTGATGCCTGGCCAAGAACTCAGAAAGAGGAAGAAAAGGGAAGTTAAGCAACCTTCTCTTTTATCCCGATCAATCAGCATGTTCAGTGATTGCACAGTTCTTTTTTTTTCTTATTGAGTAATTCACTAAAGATGGTAAAAGTGCCTTTTACCAGAAGTTTTGGTTTAGTTGCAGTATTTCTATAGTGAACAAACAAAATCTGGATTAAATCTGCCAATATTACACATGTACATTCCTGGGTGATAACATTTTTTCCATGTCATCAGTAATTTATATGAAATGCATAATCTTTTATGATTGTACAAGTTTTAACTAAGCAACTATACTGTAACAACCGCTCCTTTATCTGTTCACGTTTGCCTCCGTAAACAAATGATGTGACTTTTAGAACTTTTAGAGCAGGTTCAGACAGGGAAATTTTTCAAAATCAGTGTACAAAAATGTACATCCAGGGCCAAAATATACAAGCACGATCACTTAAACGAAAGACACAAATTCATCATAGAGTCACAGGTCACTGTTAGACGTTTCATATTTCATCGCAGACATTTTGTCTGAAAAAGGTTAAAAGAGAAACAAAGGCACGGCTCTTCGACAAGGATGTCCTTCATAACTTCGACCTGAGCTTTTCATTTCTCCTTATCTTTCTCTCTTGCTTTCCTCATTCCCTAAGCGCTGTACAGAAATGAAGTAACCCAGATCGAGGAGAGGCTGTAAACTCTCTTTCTGTAAAAAGCTATACAGTCATCCCTCCGCCTCCTGTTTTCCGCCATGATGTCACAGTTGTTTCAGCATTACCACAAGCTGATTGGGCTGATTGTCGAGAGCACTGCTGCAATGTTGATCTCTCGCATCATTTAACTCTGATTTTTACAGTTGGGGTTTGTCTAAACAAGCAACATGGCTGCCGTTTTTTTTTCTTTCTCTCCCCCTTAAATTCTTCCATTCTGGCTCTATCCCTCAAACGGTCTACGTGAGGCTACTTCTCTACAGTATATGTAATTTCCGGTCTATTAGTAATGAGGAAAGTAAAACCCATATCCTCTTCATGCTGTCATACTCATTATTCATCACTTGACCAAGCCAGATCATAACACTATTTTTAAACCATAAAAACACCTAAAACTCATAGAACTCCTCTGAACTTTCTAAGAATGGCATTGATACTTCCAGACCCATGGCGTAAAGTGTGAAGGAAGGAATATGGCATCCCCAGGGGCCAACCCAATCCCTAGTCTTTCATTATGGGACCGGCAAACCCTCCTCCCTTCTCCCCTCTGCACTCCACGGCGTGTTTGTAGTGGTGAAAGAAGTCAGCAAACGCCGCAAACGCCGGGCGCGCTGCGTTCTGGCAACAACTCGGGCCGACCTCATCAAAGCGAGCCCTCGTAATTTGTCACAGAAAGCAACCAATTAAAATGCGTTAAGGGAAGAGGTAGGCCTATAAGCGGGGTGGGGGGGGGGGGTGACAGTGAAAGGGTGGTGGGGTAAATGGGCAAAAAGATAGCGTCTGATTAAAGAGTCCACACAGCTGTGGCGAATCAACCAGACCCAAACTTTCAAAGGAAAAAAAAAAAACAACTAAAGGCTCAAGAGAGGAGCAGAGAGAGGAGAAACACTGGTTGGATTTGATGCCCTGTGTTGATATTTAACACTTCAGAATGAGACTGGAGAGCGGGTTAAGCACTTACAGATAGACTTACACCCATATCCTACAAACGCACAGACCCTCAAAGTGAGTTTCAAATCTCCAGATTACTAACACATCAGCCCTCATATTTTTGCATACAGCAAATGATGCATGACATGACTGATATTGAAAAATCTGTAAGGTTTATTGTATGTTTTTTTTCTCTCTCTCTTCTGGAAACATCTGTAAGTGAACACAACATCGTTTCCGTTAAAATTCCTACATTTTACTTTCTTAAATGGCCTTCTACAAGAGCCTCCTCCTGTGTGAAAAAAAAAAAACTTCGTGACATATTTTATATCACTTTTCCTCGCAAAGCATCATTCTGCCTTTTTTTTGTAGGAGACGCTTGTGAACTATGATGTGTATTGTGTACGTATTTTTTCCTTGTTGTCGGATACAGTGGCGGGCCTGCGCACATTTGCATAGCCTCCTTTGCAGTGTTCTCATGTCTCGCAGCTGTGGCAGGCGTGTTTTCTGTTTTCTTGCATGAGATCACAAAATGGTGACAAGGAAAGTTTGGGTTTTTAGCCTGTCTGATGCTCTGTGCTGATTAGCCTTGCCTTGTGCTTCTTGTTCATTTTCTCCGTAATGGCCCCGTGAAAAAAAAAGGCATAAAGCAAGGCAGATTTCAAAAACTGTTGAGATGAAGAAAGAAAACGAAGGCTACTACATCTTTATTTGGGGGAGGGTATCAAAAATAATGACCCTTCTAATTACTGTTATTCTGACGCTAATCGCTAGCTCTCACTGAATACCATGTGTTTCTTGATCGGGCTGATAACAAGAGGAAAGAAAACAAGGAGAGGCAAGTGCCTACAGTCAGTGGTGTATAAATCAAGTGTGTATGTATGTGTGTTTTGGACTCCGCTCCAGAAGCTTATCCTCTCCATCTTTGCTACTTTTTAGTTTTTTTTTTTTGTTTTTGTTTTTTTTGTTTTTTTGGCTTGCTTTGGGAAAGTGCAGGCTGCGTAGAAGGGGGAGGGAAGCTGGTTCACAAGGCCTCAGCCACTCAGCGCAGAGACATGCACCAATTCCCTCTGCACCCTCTCCAGCTGCACCGTTCACATAACCTCGCCTGTCCCCTTCGGCTAATGATAGCAGAACCCGTCTCTCCCTCCTCTTCCTCTCCCTCCCTCCCTCCATCATCCTTACTCGCACCCACAGTCTTTTCCACTCCCTTACACCACTGCTGGGCACACATCCCTCATTCCCTCTTCTGTGAACTTTGCTTTCCCTTTTTGTTGACATGAGTGTGTTTTCCGAGCTATTGGCCCTCCTTTTTTTTTCTGTCTTTCTCCACCCTGAGAAAAGTCCTGAGGTCGTTTGACTCCGGGATGGACTGAGAATGCAAGAGAGACTACTCACTCTGCGAAAAATCCCCCCCTGACTGATTCTCATTCCTTGCTCGCACAGATAACTCTACCACGGGTTTTTCTGTCGTCGTCGTTTCCTCCGACATATCCCTGACTCTGCTTCAGTGTGCCTCGGTCTGCTCCTGGCTGCAGCGCTTAGGCCAGCGCTCCTGCTGCGCATTATCCCAAATAAACAACTCATTACACATGTAATTAACCGAGGGGGCTATTGCAACAGCGGAAGCTAATCCGTGCTAACATTTGTGGAGGATGGAGATGCAGGGGGTTTTGTGTGTGTGCATGTGTGAGTGTGTGAGTGTGTGTGTGTATGTGTGAGGGTGGTTATGTAGCATAGAGAAGAAAGAAGAGGGCAATTGAAATAAATCAAATCCACATCCCACTGGAAATTAACAATTGTTCTTCCTTTTCTATTGCACTCACTGTCTCTCTTGCACGCGCTCTGCTGTGTAGGGTAATCCCTAAGGATTTCACATTGCTCTTGTTTTCTGAACAATCTGAGAAATGGGTCATCAACATGCTGCATGGCAGCGTTCTGCTAAAAAAAAATGAAAATAAGGCACTTTGCTTGCTTGGTGAGAAAAATCATGGCCAGATTAATTAACACACAAAGGCGCAGAGAGTGAGATGGATAGATGAGAGAGAGGAGGTGGGAGGATTAAAAGACTGCCTAGTTACTACGAAAATGCAATAGAGCCTGACGAGGACACTTTAATTTCTGAAGATGCACCAAGTTAGTGAGTCTGGGCCTGAGAGCACAGAGAGGAAATACCTAAATCAGGACGCTTGTTTCAGTGCAGTGTTTCATTCCCTCAAAAGCAGAGGCGTGGCCTGAAACAAAACACTGTGTGTATTTAGTCAGATGTATTTATTTCAAAGGTGACAGGAAGTGGGCACGGGGCCGTCGTCCACTCTGTATCTCTATCATTCGGGTTGTGTCTCTGTCTCTGTCTCTGTCCTTCTAGCTCATCATGATTCACTGGCCTAAAGAACATCCCTGGAGGAGACACGTACAGAGTGTGCGAATCTGTAAGGACCGTTTCAAAGTGACATTCAATCTCGCTACGCTGTTAAGTCCAATTCTGAACACTTCCCACATGCTAGACTACTAAAGGAGATAAAAAAATAATAATAATGCTCTCACAAAGCTGTTTACACCCAGTACATGTGAACAGCATTTTATTTTCAGCCAAACAGATATTAATATTAAGCCACACCCTGAAATGTATTCAGAGTAAAAACACAAAGCTTACATCATATTCTATAATAGTGTTTTCCTGGGATGGGCGTAAATGACAAAAATACAGCACAATGCTCAAAGACGCTTACACGGTACTCTGCGCGTAAAGTTCAATCTTTGGTTGTACTGAGGCTTGCCACCAAGTTGCAAAACGCGCAATGCGCCAACAAAGCGATGCCAAATTGTAAGAACCGTATGTTTAATCAGCTTTATAATATTTTATTCATGAGCTTGTTGCCTTCACGCTCTCCACAGCTGGCTGAAAACTCTTTAAGAAGTTTGCAGTGTTCTACATATACACATGATCCCCACAATGCGTTCGCAAAAAAGCATAACGTGATGTAATTTCTTGCAATAACAGCAGCATATTGTCATATCACCCACACCTAGTGTATAGGTGGTGGGTGAGCAACTTAGCAAGCGGATTTCAGTCCGCAGAGTTTATGAAGAAATGGAAATAAATGTTTCTTGTATATAAATAAATAAGGCATGTTGTGGACATGAAACTGATTGCATCTATGCGAGTTCTTTGCTTGCCTTTATTAACACCTCTTTTAAAACAGGCAGGGGTGGTTTATGTGGTTGGGAAAAATTGTAGCACGTATATATAAAATGAGCAAGACCAAATGAAGCGCATGAGAAACAGGAAGAGAGGGAGAAACAGAGAGAGAGAGAGAGAGAGAGAGAGAGACGCGGCTGCTGGATGTCAGCGGAACTGCTAAGGTAGCCAGAGTCTCGGCATGTATCCCCTCACTTCCTCGGCTATTTATAAACCTATTCGCAGCTCTGGTCCAAAAATAATACAGCGACCATTTTTAACTCAACAATACTGCGAGCTCACACAGGTAGCCACCGGCGCGCACACGGGACGAGCCGAGCGTGGGCGAACACGAGGGGAGAAAAGTCAATCGCACGGCTGAGATATTTCTGTCGGGACGGCACTGTTTAGGAAGCACGGGCCGCGGGCAAGCTAGTAAGCTTAATACCGTGCCCATGCTACCTGCACTCTGACACTGGTGCTCCCTGATTGTCAGGGTTGAACACACACGCATCACAAACACACACACACGGTTATAACCACACAAGGTTATTTGTTTTTCCACTGGGGCCTACAGGAGCAGCTGCAGGTGAACGCAACCACCCCCGCAAGTCCACTCATTCAGAAAGAAGCAAGGTCCCTCTCACTTTCGCATCTCTCTCTCTCTCTCTCAGTCTCTCAGTCTCTCCTTCTCTCTTTCCTTCTTTTTGTATTTTTTTATCTTTCTTTGCTCTTATCATTCTCTTCTCTTTACTGCTCTCCCAGCAAACCTTGAAGTTTCAAATGAAGTGCTCCTCTCATTCATTATGCATACAACTCTGCGCTGCACATTTCCTCTCTCTTTCTCTCTCCCCCCTTCTTTCCTTCTCTCCTTTTCCAGACAGTGCATCTGTAATAAAATTAATGACATCATTGGCTGCACTTTGGAGGAACTACTGGAAGAAAAGTCATACATCAAAGTACACTGCAGACAAGACAAGAAAAGAAAGAAAGAAAGAAAGAAAGAAAGAATATCACAGAGACATCTTTATTAAGCTATGTGCCCACTCTATTTTCAAACGCAAAGAAATAAATGATGAACAAGGTGCAAAGTGTTTGTCAAAAAACAATTGTTGAAAACAATGATTTTCAAGGACAGAGTGCAAGTCAACGCTTATCGATTTACATCCATACTCTGAAAGGCCTGCTCTCTTCCTCAGCAATTTTATAAATGCAAAAATGTGTGAAGTATATCTGTACAACTATAATGGAAACTCAGATGTTCGTCACATAAGGATGGGCGAGACATTTTCACAATACATGATATATAGCAAAAGATATTTAGTTTTGCTAAATAAGCGCTAACATTAGTGTCCTAATTGAAATAAAATCTAAACGAATCTAAGGATATTTTTATTTGACTATGACGGAAGTAAATGAAACATAAGAAAAAGGAATTTAAACATCTAATCAGTTACTTGTTATCTTAACAATGGAGTTAATCAGTTTTACAGTAGTGCAGTCCATAACCACTTCTCAGAAAAGTCATTTATGACAATTCTATAGCGCCATGTTGCTCTCGACATTTCATAGTTGTCCGAGAGAAAATCTTACGTTTGTTAGTCAAACAATTTGAATGATTTAAAAAAACTCTATTAATCAGCTAAAGTATAAATTAAAGTTGCTCTCTCTCTCTCTCTCTCTCTCTCTCTCTCTCTGCAGATTTAAGGCTACAGCAGCCTGAAGGAAAGAGCCAAAAGCAAAAGCAGAAGCAGAAGCAGAAGCAGGCTGATTTGATGGGCCGCGAGGTGACAGCCTGTTGAAGGGCCCTGTACAGCAGCCACCCCAAACACAAAGGCATGAAGTGTCATAACGCCAGCCCCTCACACGCCTCTCCGCTTTCTCTCTCCCTCCTTCCTTTTCTTTCTCACTCCCTTCTTCTGCCCCACTCACAGAGCACGTCCACTGCTGCGCATCTTTTTCTCTTGCCACTCCAGCCCCCTGCTTCGATGACAGGGTGTCGCTGATAAAGCTGCAGATAGAAGTATATACAGGTGTGTGCTGCGAAAACACGAGAAAACCCTCCCACAAACTGAACAAAAACTTTACCTTTTAACTCTCTACACTTAAACTGTAACGGTGATTCACGTTTGCCGTGTTTCGTCCCAGTAGAGTTACTCAGTAAACTGACTACAGTACGTGATAAAATAACTGCGTCACGACCTCCTTCTGAAAAAAAAAAAAAAAAGAGGCTCAAGGGCCTCCACCTTCCGAGCCCATTGTGGAGACAGGATCTACTAAAAATATCCTCCGCACTGGTCTGACGGCGGCTCTTCAGATGGATGCTGCTCCTGGCCGAAACACAGAAGGCCCTCTGTCCCCCTCCTTCACTCCCACCAGAGGATGTTACAGAGTGACAGGGCTATGCTGCCCCCACTGACAAAGATAAATTACATTCACTGGAAAATATTTCAGCATCCCCCCCTCTAATACCCCTCCATACACACTTCCTTCTGCATATCTTTTTTTTTTTTCATATTTTTCAGCATTTCTTGGGCATTAGCCAGCACAGCGACAGTTCTGTGACATGCTACTGCTTCGCCTCGAGTCTCCCTTGCTGAAAGGTGCACTTGACACATACGCTACGCTAAATACGTAAAAGAAGGTGTGGCAGTACTACGAGGGTTTCGCCAAGTGTTCGGGATAACCATAAAGCCAGGATCTCAGGGAGCTGCTTCAAGCTTATATCTGAGATGTCATCTGATTTTAAGCCTTTAAGTTTTATTTCTTTGATAGGGTCAACTACCAAAAATAAAATATCAACAAACAGACACGGCCTCAAATGGGAGTCTGGCGCCTTTAATTATTGGATGCTCACATTGGCAGTAAGCACATATGCATTAGTTGGTAGAAAAAGGAAAAAAAAAGTAAATATTATCTTCTTCAAGGCTTCTGCCTGTAGGCTTGATCCAATATTTAAACAAATTCTTATCTCAGTGTTTCTCTCTTATCTGCGCCCATTCTTCTCTCCTCTCCTCTCTTATAACTGTGCACATTTGGACATCACTGGTAATATTACATAGTCGTGAGCAAAGCCAGGAGTTTTAACTTTTCAGACCACCCAGTGCCATGCATGCGCGTGTTCACAGAAGGCCCGGGAGCAAACAGGAGGTTCCTTCAGTACTTTACAGTGCTACTTCGAACGAAACTTCGGCCGTACTCTTAGTGCAGCGAGATTCAGGGCTCGATGTGGGTCGTATGGATGAGAAAACTGGAGTCATGCTATCTTCATAACCACATACACATTCACTCACACATCAATATGCACCGCCTTCTCTATCACACAGCCTCTTTCAAGTAGGCTCTGTCGTCTTTCACAGCTCTCTTCTGTCTGCGCGTACACAAACACAGACAAAAATGTACCAAACTCCTGCATAGCCGTGCCGCCTACCCCACCTCCCCGCACGCACCTCACAGGACTCCACCCAAGCGCATGCACTAACACACACGCACACACACAGCAATGCTCTTTAGCAGGAGAATGACCCTGTAACACATGGCAGAGTGTCACAAATAAGCACTTCTCAGGTATACGCTATGCAGAAATATTCTGAGTTATGTTTTACAATGTAAGCAGACATCAAAGGCTGTTTAATTCCACTGTGATCTTGCAGACATCCCTTAAGAACAAAACCCATTCTCTCTTCCCTGTTACACTGAAAGAACATTACCAGGCATCACTGTTAATTAGATAAAGGAAAACGGAGTGACAAAAGTCACCAGGACAGGATTATGTAGTTTGGGTAAATTTTCCCTAACGCTGATGCATTGTACCCATTCAGGCAAAATTACAGGTCTCAAGCAGGCTTCTTCGCGTTGTGTGAAAATAAAAACAATAATAATACAATACTTCAATTTTTTTTTTTTTAATAATTCAATAAATTTACACAAATCTTAATAACAGCTCCTGTAAACAAGCTTTAATAATGAATTAAAACTTTACTTTTTTTCTTAGACTGACTTAATCACCTGTTTGCTCTGGAAACTTACAGCGACTTATGCGTTTGCCTCTAAGCTTAAGCATTAAAAATAAACATTCGCTAACCTCGAAGGCAAAGATCATAGAGTGACGGCAAGGCACTCGAGATAAACTCTGCTCAATCGACAGTGAAAATCGTTCGGGTTTAACAAATACATTTCACTCACATGTGCCACCATGAAGTACTTTATAAGAAGGCTCCCCTTTGTGCAAAAGATAAATATGCAGTCACAAAAACTGCAAGACACACTGATTTCCTTACCTCTGGGCAAGAAAAGTGCAATTACTTCTAATTACTAATTACCACTAGATCTTGCCAATCTGAAATCGCAAATGGAAACATTTTTGTAAACTCTTCATGCCCTTGACAAACATTTATGGACTATTCCTAAACTAAACTCTGAAGCATAATAACGTGAGCCATTAAATAGTTTGATTCTGATGATGTTAAGTTTAAATGGAAATTGTTTAAAGATGAACAGGAGTGCCTGTATGATACTCTCTCGCTAATTAGACATCCATGCACAATTACAATTGTTTAAAAGATGATCAGTAGATTAAAACAGAGCTACTGCGAAAATCGGAAGAGTAGAATCCCCAGCAGGTGTTACCGTATTGTGAGACAGATATTCACTGTGTGCCCCATGCCCCTGACAATCGGTTTAGGTCCTCTAGCCAATCCTAGTGACACGTGTGGACCTAATCCCGCTCTTTGGGAGAACTAACTGTAAGGCCATGTTGTCACTGTTGGTTTTGTGAATCGACACTGGCAAAATCCCTAGTGATTTCCCGGAGACGACAGGTCTGAGGAGGACCTGTGTGTGTGTGTGTGTGTGTGTGTGTGTGTGTGTGTGTGTGTGTGTGTGTGTGTGTGTGTGTGTGTGTGTGTGTGTGAGTGTGTGAAAGAGAGCGAGAGAGAGAGAGAGAGAGAGAGAGAGAGAGAAAGCTTTTTGTATATCTTCATGTTAACATGTGAGTGTGTTCACCTTCCTCCTGGGCGGATTAGCCAAACACTAAATCCCAAGAGAACAACAGGTGAGACAAACATGCATGCATGTAGAGACACACACACATACACGCAAGGCATACACGCAAAGCCCAGCTTCATTGACTGCACTTAGTTTGTGATCATACGGGTTCACACAGTGTGTCTGAGGTCACATATATATATATATATATATATATATATATATATATATATATATATATATATATTTTTTTTTTTTTTTTTTTTTAATAAAATCATAATTTTTTTGTAGTAAAAACGGTGTGTAAAAGTACTGTAGCATTACAGCCAAACCTTGTCGCCTAAAGTTTCAATATAGATATGGTGCGACGCTCCAAAGTACTCTCACAATCATCTGACTTCATAACTAGGATCACGCATTACTCATAAACCTTTTTTAATTATTCTATCAAATGGTGATATTTTGTGGTAACCTGTTTAATTACAGCGTCAAAGCCAATAACAGAAATCAAACTCAACACACATGCACCGGAATATTATTACGGGCAATATTTATATTCGACTTTAATAACACGTTTTATGAACTTTACTGTTTGCAGATAAAAAGATAAAAATTTTAAGCCAAATTGCATCCTCAGCTCATTGTGTGTTTACATCTTTCTAACTTTCTCTGTGACTTTTAGACACGGAAAGGTTAATACACGGATCATTACTATTGTAATGATTAGAGCAGTAATTAAAAAATTCTGTCATAACTATGGCATAGACGGTGTTTAAAATAAACATGTGCGTTTTGGCCTTTTCAAACACCATATTTTCATATATGCAGCTTTGTTTAAATTTATATAAAAAATAATTAAATCATAATATTAATATTTAACTCAAATGAATTACTAAATAAATGTAAAAAAAATAAGTGGAACTATTAACTAATTTAAATGACAAATATAACATTGTAGACAAGCCTTTTAAAATAATTTGTGTTTAATAAAAACTGATAAAACTTGGAAACATATAATAAATGTATTTATCTCTATAAAAAAGACTAAATCTTCAGTAATAATAAGCATGTATTTTCATAGCCTGTTTCAAGACATTCAGTCCAGATAAATGTAAAAAACTAATCTGAGATACAAACTTTTTTTGCGTTTTCATATGACAGAAATTGTTAATATAAACAGGTGTAGGGTTTTACCATGAATAAGTTAAAAAGGAAAAGATGTGAGCAGAGCAGTGTAACACCGGTGTGTGCTGTGACCCCGTTCGTCTCTCCCAGTTATATTTGTAATAATAAGGCCATTAAAGGCGCTGTTCTACATTTAAATAATTTATTTTATATTAATCCTCGGCTCTGAAGATATAATTCCTGTTTCCTCTTGGTGTTTTAAGCGCTCATGTACTTCTTTCTGTCAGGGTCAGACCACTTACAGGCTTTTAAGATAAGTTTTCTTTAGAAAAATAGGCGAAGTGTCTACTGTATTTTGTGCTAAAAATGCTAATTTAGCGGCGCGTGAGGGCTGCGATGTAACGGTCGCCGCACGAGAGCCTAACAACTTTTATTTGGAAGTGGCACGCGCGAGAGTCTACTCAGCTCCTGGATAACTCTAACACTAAAACACACATACACACGTTACAGTGACAAGACACACAAACTGTAACTCGTAAGAAGTATAAACGCAAACATTGTTATTGTCATTGTCATGTGACGTTACTTACTTCATTCTGTATGAAATGTAGCCGGTGGAGCGTCCGTCCTTCCCGCCGGAGTGACAGAACGCGGAAAGGCGTCTTGGGAAACCGGGGTGGACTTGGGACCTTCGTTTAGCTTTTTTGTTGTTTTTTGTTTTTTTGTTTTTTAAATCCACCACGGATTTGGAAGAATCTCAAAAAAACAAAACAAAAAAACAAAACAAAAAACAAAGAAGAGAAACACAAACAACACGCCACGCGGGCAAGAGTGTCGCTTTGTGTGAACCGAAAACGGCAGCGGGAGTGTCGCGTGAAGCTGGTGTATATGTGTGTGTTTAAGTGTGTATGTGTGTGTGTCTCTCTCTCGCGCCGTTCGCGTCTACCGGTAGAGGCTGCAGCTGAAGGATGTTCAGCTCTGCTCCGCTCGTGCACTTCTCTCCCCCTCAGTCAGCGGCGCGTGCCTCTCCCTCGCCCTCTCCGCGCCACGACAACTAATCGGGTTTACTCATGAAGTGGGGGCGGGCTCACATCACATCACTCCCGTGTTTTAATGAACGCAAAAAAAACAAAAAAAAACCCTCCTAATACCGCATTATTATCTCCATCCATCTACCTATCTATGCCTCATACCTGGTGAAGAGTGTGAAGCATGCTCATGACCTTTTTAATACATTGCTGATGGCCTGAAGTTTTATACACAAGTGTACTCTTTCACTAATAAAGATCTTAAAATGCACTGTTACTTGTCACTGGTACATCTTTTGCACCTCTTTGATATAAGTTATAATAAAAGATTAATTCCTGGTCCTTGAGGACATTGAGGGTCCTGTCCTGTGAGAGTGGTTTGTAAGAATGTCTTTTGTTTACAGAGTGTTCTGTGTGAGTGCTCATTAAGATTGTGTTATGTTTGCACTCATGTGGTATCTGTCATTAGGGTTGTGTAGCCTAGAACTCTGTCACTGTTGTGTTTATGTCCAGCACTGTAGTTTAGTGCTTTTGTGAGTGTACTGTAAGTATGCACTTTAAACCCGAAAACAAATTCTTTGTATGATCTAGCATTCGTAACTGACTCTAATTTTGAACCTGGTTCTCATTAAAGGTACCACTATACACACACTCACACACCTTGCCAGGTACGTATAAATTAAACACTAAAGAGTATAACACAAGATGAAAGTGTGAGTAAAAAAGTAAAAAATAATACAATCATTACTTTACTTACTGTGTGTGTGTGTGTGTGTGTGTGTGTGTGTGTGTGTGTGTGTGTGTGTGTGTGTGTGCAGTTAATGCAGCACACAATGTCTGTTGAATAGGAACTCTTGCCACTGGAGTATGGTTTTGTACCTTCAGTGGCTTATCTCTGACCTGGGAAAGCTACTGCTGTGTAGTGTACATTTCAAACACATATAAAGACCCTGACTGTTACTTTGAGTATATGTGTATGTTATTCACCTAACTGTTTATCTTGCTATTATAGCAAAAACACATAAGGGCCCAGGAATAATTTGCACAATGAACAGCAGGGTGTCTTTCATTTCAGGAGAGGACAAAAGACAGACAAAAGTGCATGCATATGGTGCATGCATACTTTAGAAAAAAAATAATTAGCACTAAATTACACAACACAAGTCCTAGGGTTTCATTAACACATTATTATTATTATTATTATTATTATTATTATTATTATTATTATTATTACACACGGTAGATACCATCTTTTCCTAGAGGCATTGAAACCTTTTTTTTTTTTTTTGACTGTTTCCAGGTTTTTATCTCCATCCCCCAGCTCATCTTTTAACAGGTTTCCTTTATCTCCTTTGATTACAGCTGACACAGATACTAAACATGAACAACTATGCTGAGATTCAAAAACATTTACTGGGTTAATATGCAAAAGACAAGTCATGCTGAGGTTAATTAATAGCCTGGGATATTTCATACATGACCACAGACTTAGTTTTTACTAAGATTGTATAATAACACTGAGAGGATGGTGAGAGAACAGAAACCATGATTGTAGTAGTTCTTTCAGTTCCTCCTCAGATCCCGAAAACAATGATGTGTGTTTCTATATTTCTTCACAGAAATATTGCGTTGCTACATCCAGCTTCTATGTTTCTAGTGTAATTCGGTGACAGACAAGCTAGAGTCAGAGGTAAAACATCAAACAGGTTAATGAATTAAACAAGGCAGGTAATCTGCCTGACAGACTGCAACCGGACCTGCTGATATCAATTTACACGGGATCCCACCTCTGGGTCGCAACTCCTACTGAGCTTGAGAAGCCTTTCCTCTTGTTCTTCAGGCGTGCAAATCAATAGGTTGTGGTTTCAGCAGCTACTGAGCTGCTTTAAACCTCACAATCCTTCCACAAGATCTGCCCGGCTTATAATGTACACCTAAAGTGTTAATGCTAATTAAATTTCTGTCAGTTTCATGGGTTGTAAAGCACAGGCGGTGATATAAGGCAGTTATTAGTTGACTTTCCTGTGAATTTGGAAACTTTATGTCTCACCCACCACGTTCGTAGTTCCTTCAGCTCAATCACTCACTCCTCCAGATCGTCACGCATGCAGCCGCCCTAGAAACGCCTTTTGGATTTCAGTTTGCGCTCGCGCTTGTCTTGGTTGGCATCTGGCAGAGAAGGAAACAAGAGGAAGAACCAGACAAATTATTCTGTAGTAGGGTTCAGGTTCCTCGGTAGACAGGACTACGGGAAAATGCTGAGGTGAGAAGGACCCAGATGAAATCAATGTGAGAAGAATATCTGTGCTTGCAATGCTCAGATTTGATTTTCTTTAACAATTCCTTGGACACAGAACATGGTTTGTCAGGAGCGATGGCCGTATTGTTTATGATCTCTTCATCTCGTTGTATAATTGAAACCTGGGGATCTGCATAGTTAAACTCCTAACAGGATCAGGTTTATCATCCTTAGGTATTTCTTTGTGTGAACCATGTGTTAGTGATCCTACACCAGAGCCTTGATTCCTAAGAGACCTCCTCTTCCTTCTTCCATTTTAAACTGTTTTGTTTAATAATTGTAACAGAAAAAAAATATTAAGGTAACATGGCAGAGTACAATAATCTTTAGTTTATATCTTGATCATAATAACATGTCTGTAAGGTAGCTTAAAATGTCTTAGGATCATGTCACTGTCAAACTTCTTCTGCTTTTACAGTACTTTGAAATAAATCTGATAATATTTTATTATGATCAGGTCTATGGATTTCTGTGCATCCTACTCGTTTAACTCTCTGCAACATGGACTATTATATTATTAAAAATAATGCAAACAAAAGCCAGTTGTGTCATGCTT
The DNA here is from genome assembly GCA_011419295.1 of Clarias macrocephalus. Classification (NCBI taxonomy): domain Eukaryota; kingdom Metazoa; phylum Chordata; class Actinopteri; order Siluriformes; family Clariidae; genus Clarias; species Clarias macrocephalus. The sequence continues at coordinate 196,627 of JAAGKR010000032.1, read as the reverse complement.
GTATGTTTAGACTATTTGTAGTATCAGAGTGAATAATCTGGTTAAATGTTGAATACACTTACAAATTCTGCACCACATACCATGTGTCATATGCAATTAATACCCATACTGTATATCCATTTTGATACTAAGAAATTTACCCTCCACACGGTGAATATCATGTGAGATTTTAGTTGTCCAGAAAAGAATAATATTTAAAGCACCCCATAATTTGTTTTGGGCCTTTTTTAAAATTATTATTATTTTTTTTTTATCTTGCCACTGGAAACCACTGGAGGTGTTTTTGTGTCATTGTGTTGCTCTTCAGCTGGCCAGTCATTATACATCATGCACATATTATTAACAGCACATTGCTTAATAGGTTTTGTTGGAGGAAGAAAGAAGAACAAGGCTCCTATTTCCTTAGAACGTGATAAACATCAGTGTATTCCTCTCAGCAAACAGAAATCATCAAGCGTGTGTTTGTACTGTGTGTATGTGCATGTGTATAATCTGCTCATGTGAAAAGCAATCTGGCTGTCAAAGCTGATAATGTTGTCAAGCGCTCAAATCAGAGTCTTCACACTGAGCAGTGCAGCACTGGAGAGACAACAGCGAGATTACACACATCTCTCTCTCTCTCTCTCTCTCTCTCTCTCTCTCTGTCTCTCTCTCTGTCTCTCCTTTTCCCCCTCCCCACTCGTTCTTATATCATCTACAGACTGGTGACAAATTAGAGGAACACCAACATTGGTTGTCTTATTAAGGTGTCAAGTTGTAAAAGTTTCTGGATCTCTATTGGATCTCCAATGAACACTAGTCTTCTAAAAGAGTTTATATCCTTTTAATACTTCAAAACCAGCCATGTATACCTTGTGATGGGTGGGGACATCCTGGAAGAGACCACTCCCACCAGGATAGAAATGTTTCTTTACAGGATAACCGTGATCAGTTGATAATTGTGTAGTAATATGCAGTAATTCTTTTTCTAAGAGTACAAACCATGCCTGCAAAATGTCTCACTGTTTTCTTCAATATTTCATTAGTTAGAAGTTAATAAGATAGATAATCATTTTAATAATCAAGGTAGATAGATAAATAGATTGATGATGTACATATGCTTTGCTTCCCCCCCCCTCCCCCTCATATAGGTGAAAATCATAATAATGCTATGATTCTAGAAGTAGACCAAAAATAGCTTTCCCATCTGTGCACTTGTAAATACTTAAGGCTGTCAGAGTTTGCGGAATTAATATCAAACTCATGCAAGCAGGCAAGCACCTGACTTACTATTATACCCTTCGATTGTAATAATAATAATAATTATTGACCAATATAGGCAAGTGAGGGAAAAAGTTAATTATGACTGTTTACGATTTATTAAAAATAAATGCTTTATTATTTTTGTAATGTTTTGTGCATTACTGCAATTCTAATGCATCTCAACAACAACAGCAACAATGCTACCTCATTTCTAATAAAATACTTTGGAACATTCTAAAATAAAAAAATTTTTTTTTTTTTTTTGAAAAGCACTTCATTGTCAAAAGTGCAAAACATACTGTTTTAAACATTAAAGTTTTTTTATGCTGCCTATATGACTGTGAGGTTGACTCATGGAATAAATGTAGTAATTAGCATGTTCTGTTGGGCAAACCGCACATCCATCAATACCACTCCTTTGATTCATTATAGATGAACTATGAGCTTTGCAACACCAGCTACACCTTTGTTCAGGTTGTCGCCCTTGTTTCAGGCTCTGTGAAAAAAATAAGTCTTGTGGTGTTCTAGTTAACTGAACAATGGTGAAGTCTTTATCTCCCTTGTCAGTACACCTGTGCATTGTCCCACTCACCCCAAGACCCTGCCACTATACAGCTAGACCCAATGATGAAAATACTTTTTCAAATTTCAGAAAGTTTTCATCTTGTTATAAACCTAGGATTTATAAATATTGTTTTTTTTCCTTTTGGGAGTTGCTAAATAAGTTAAAGAAATTTGAAAATGAGCTTAATAAACTCTTCGGCCAGCGGGGGCAGTCTAGAGCTTTCCGATTCTGTCCATCAAGTCAACACCTTAGAATGGAAATAGTTTAACTGATGTCATTCAATAAGTTATCTTTTTTTCTTATCAGGCTACAAATAACATTCCATATGCTTTAAAAATTCAATTTCCAAGAAATTCATATATAAATGCATAGAAATAAATGTATTTTTACATTTTTAGTCAATCTTGCTAGTTATCAAGATCATGACTTAAGATCATTAACCTGACTTCTTCAATTATAAGTATTGAAAGGCAAAAATATAGCTACAACTTTGACTTAAAGAAAATTTTCTGAAAGGCCAAAAGGGGTGTGTGTTTCCCGCACACATGTGATAAACAGAGCCATGAATACAAAAATAAGGAGTCAACAAAGTAAAGAATAACTGCAACCGTCCTGGTTCATAATCAGGTACTATAGCTGCATTTAGGAAATAACATACAAAACTTTAATGTTTTATGGGAATATACATTTTGTGTAATTGGCTTTGAAATCCAATTTGTAACTTGCAGCAGCCAGAAGCAGCTGGATAAAGTCTCTTTATTCACTGCTTTCCAAGTCTAATATTCGAAATCCATGGCCAGGTCAGAACACATCATCATCATCGGAGGCAAATTCATAAAAACTTGAATACTAGGTGACTTGGAAAACATGGAGCATGACTTGCATTAAAATGACCACAAGCAAGATCACAGGTTTATAATAATGTGCTCGTTGTACTGTATATTAATGTGGTATCATTTATACATAATAACGGCTTGTACGGCAAGTTCTCCACAAACTCCACAAGTGGATTAAAGGCATAAAACGTCCCTAAAAATACATTTTCTTTAGCATTTTATGGAAAGGGTCTCCATTGTCAGCATTCGGTAACCATGCTAGATTTGTTTTTTCTGTTATCTAAAAGAGGAATGTCTACAGCACAGAGAACTTTGTTCTTCTCAGTCACATAAAAAGCTGAATTTATTTTGTCTTTCAAGAGAGGAAACAAGCTATACTAGTAAGGTGATCTGTGTTTAGACCTGCTACAGGGTGGAGATAAATGTCACGCAAACATTAAATGTAACTTACGACATGTCATGCTTTAATACAAGAGAGTCGTTCAAGTCAAACCAGGACTTAAAAAAGGTGTAGCAAAGGTGTAGCACTAAAAAAAAGTTGGCGTAAGTGCATTAGTGTAGCAGGGGATTATATAGAGAAATAAAGTTATAGTAGGAGATTTTATTTTCATAACTGTGTATTATTCTCTGCAGTCAAAAATCCCAGTTTGACTTGAACACCCCAGGAAATAAAAATTTTCGGTGTCCGCAAATTGTTGTGCTTTATGAGGATCAAAACTCTTTCACGACATGTTGGACATGTTGATCTTCTTATAATAGCACGTATCATCATGTTTTACAGATCATTTTAAGAATCTGGAGCATTGCATTCAAATTACCTTGTAAAAGGCTTGTAAACGTATCAAGAAGAGTTTTATGGGGCAGTGCTACACAGGCCCTTATTTGGTGTTAAATAAGGGCATCTTTGAATTAATTAAACATGAGCTAAATATTCCTGGTACTGAGTGCAAGCCTGATTGGGTTAAAGAGGTAAACATTTAGATAAATTACTAATTACTTAAGATGATATTTCCAACTAGTAGGACTTCAGTTCCAATTTTCCCCTTTTGCCAGACATTGTAGCCAACAGTGGTTTGGAGCAATACCGTTACAATTTGTTTCTATTGATAAACAAAGGACAAGCAGCACACTGGTGAATTCATTAATAGAATAAAGTCAAATTGTGATCACTGTATTGCCAGATCTTTCAGGGTACCACTCTTTAAATCTGTGCTTGTCCTTCACTTGGCAGTGCATGGACGGTCCCACATGACAACACTGTCCTTTGAGAGCTGCCAGCTTGATTTGCTGCTGCTGTCGCTACACGGCTAACATACACATATGGAAACTTCTGAAGACATCCAAGTTAAACTTTGCATTTAAAACTTCCATAAATCTGCTCAAATATATTTTGACCTAAAGTGATTCGTACTCCCGTTGAGCATGATGTTGAATTGGTATGTTGAACACGTATCATGGTTGATGTGTCTTAATTAATATATTAATATGTACGGTACTTTGAGTTCACCTTAACTTCGGTCCAGATGGTAGGTTAGTGTGCATCTATTTCCAGCTTATCTCTGAAGTGCAAAAGCAGGTCATGAAGACTTCAGTGTTTATGGAGACTGAAAGTCTGGGTTCATCAGGCAAATATGTCTGAAGTCCTCTTAGTTAGACAGTGTCTCCATTTCATCCCGAAATTGCCTCGGGTCCTGCGGCTGTTCCATTCATAGCTATTCGTCTGTATTATTTGGATATTTTGTAATATTACAGTTCCTATTTGATGATGGTTGCTATCCATCTTTACTATTTTATGAAAATACATCAGCCTGCAAGCTAACACCTTGCCTAGTATAAGATATTCTTTAACTTAAAGGACAGGGTACTTTGATGTATGCAGTGCTTTTCCAACCCTTAGTTTTAGCCTAGTATTTGTAAAAATGACCTTAAATGCAACTAAACTGTATGATTCCCCATTAAAAAGTTCAGTTTATGTCCAAACTCTTACAATCATGGAACTTTTGGCTATTCCAGTAAAAAAAAAAGAAAAAAGAAAAAAAAAAAAAAAAAAAAGGTCTTGTTAACAGTAATACTGCTTTGCCGTATTTGCCCTTAAGCACCACACTCTGAAAAATCCAGCCTAGCCAGACATACAAATGCTCGCAAGGAAAGTTTCTACAACTTCCTGAGTTCCTCTCCTTCTTTTTAGTGTAGTACGGTGGTTTCTTTGTATATTTTATCCTGAGACTCAAAGTTCCCCTTGTCCGCCGATTGCTTCACATGAAAAAAAATAGTGGGGAAAAAAAACGCTTCTAATGATTTTTCCTCTTTTGAACGGTTGGAAAGTCATAAGCGAGGTGAAATCTGCACAATTGTTATATTGTTTTACTAGTTCTTTTTTTTTTTCCTTTTCATAATGGTGGCACTAAAAAAGATGCCAACATGCCACATTTTTCTGTCTCTAGACTTCAAGGGCCAACTGGTGTTTCCTGAGGTTGTGCAATGGCCTGACAGATGTTGTGTATTACGGACATGCAGTGGAAAAACCTACATATCTTGGCAAATAAACTAAACTGGCCATACATTACTTGCTGGAGCAGACAGTATATATATGGTACGTGCGCTATAAAATTAGACCACAGTAAGGTAAATGGACTGTTTCAAATAAATCATAGAAGCTGCTTTGAGGATTTTAATAATTCGCCATTTATTGTTGTCTGACATTTGAATGAAAGCTATAATACACTTTAAACATCTGTAACACCACCCTTCTATTTGCTTTTGCTCCTATTTTACCCCCTCCCCTGTCTTATCCGCTCTCCCTGTCTGCCTCTTATTCTGCTTTTTCTGTGTTTCTTTTTCTTCCTTTCTTTGGCTGGCCACAGAAGCACAGCGGTGAAATACAGTATATAAGGGGCTATTGTGCTGCTTTAACCCAACTGCTCCCGACACCCTTCAGGTGGTAAAGAAAACTCTCCCCCTCTGCTGAATAATTCAGTCTATGGTGAAGAGTCAGTCTCATGTAGCTCCTCTCACCTTGAGCCTTGATTCTTGCTTGGCTGAGACACTACAGCCTTAAGGTCCTATGACCCCTGAGACGGGAACATATGTACTACAGGGAATCTCACGGCACTGGATATTATACCACAACCCCTCACAGCATGTAACGCACGCCTAGCAGGGTTCGAGCAGTCCGTTAATAGGCATGCTCAGAATGCGCGCGGCGGTTCGCTGACATTACGATGACAGTTTGTGTATTTGTTCTAATGACTCAGGTAGGTTTTTAATTCACTTGTAAAGATTTGCTTTGGATTTCCTTCCTACACCCTGCCAGGGCCAATAATTTGCTGTTCAAATAAATTGGAGTTGTGTTTGCGGTGAGATCCACTCACCCTTGATTAACGATAAGAATCTAAAGCCATCTGGGACCATTTGCTTGCTAGGAAAACTCAACTTTCCTCCCACACAGGCGATATGGAGGTTCTCTCGTAGTAAACGTAGACGGATAGGAACTCGCCGTGACACTGCAGTCAGACAAGCTCCCGTGCAGGGCAGATTGACAGAACCAGGCGCCGTCTAAACCACTGTGTGGCATCAGAATCACCCTTGACTCATTCTTATTCAAACAAGATCAGACATCAGGCAGGCAAGAGAGATTAGCCTGAGATCAAAAAACGTGGAAAAAAGTTTCATGTTTTGCGAGTGCATGGTGAAGATGCGCAGGAAAGCAAAGAAGAAAGAAAGAAAGAAAGAAAGAAAGAAAGAAAGAAAGAAAGAAAGAAAGAAACTGGGGAATTTGGATACAACCCTGTTATGGAATATTAAATTAAAACTATGCAAGAGAGGGCAACAGAATTGTGCATGATTTGATTCTGATCCGATCAGGGGCCATGGTCTGTATGAAGTTTTCCATGTGTGTTTTCCTTCTCCTTCCACCAATTAAAACATCCTGGTGACTCTATAAAGCCCCAGGTGTGAATGAGTGTGTGAGGTACCCCAAGGTAAGGACAGGCTCAGGATCTACTGTACCATGACCCTGGCCAGCAATGATGAATGAATGAATGAATACCTAGAGACAACAGAATCACAGTAACATGGCTGTCATCGCAGTCATACTTCAATACTACAGTATGGGAGAAAGTTATTTTTTCCCCCTATTTCATCCCCATGACTGTTTCCATGTGTTTAATATGTCATAGTTAAGTAGAAAATTGTGTTAAACATGAAATACTTACTTGACAGACTATAATATGGGCCATGTAACTTAAGAAGGTGGCATCTGGATCTGCAAAAGGCAACATGGTCACTACTGCAAAAGCCACATGCCGACTAGGATTAATATAAATAGACGGGGGGGTTCCTCACTGTTTCAACAACAGGGTTTCATGATTAATGGGTGTATTTAGTCAAACAGGACAGGATTTGCTTTCGAGTTTTAAACACGGCTACTGTTCTACTATCTTGGTCACCTGTTTGTATAATCAGTAGTTAATACTAGAACCAAAACCGTTCTGGAAAAACAGCCGGATCATTCTCAGCCGCTGAAAATCATCAATCAATCTAAGCCTGAAAAAGGTAAGCACATAAACACAAACACGAACAGTGTATTCCTACACCGCTACTGTCGAGGCGCCAGATAGTGACTCAAAGGGCCAAGAGAAGATCGACGGCAAAGAGCGCACCTTTTTAGCTGTAAGAAAACAACAGCGCTCTTCCCCAGCCGCCGTTCTGATCAAAGATTTGTGTGACGGAGGGGGAAGCTTTCAAATGAGGAGCAGGGGAGCTTTTGTAAACTGGGTCATAGTTGCCTTGCCTCTGTCTCCTAGGGGAAGCGACACGGCACCGGCTGAACACCCAGGAAGAAGGGGATTAGATGACAGAGATCTTGTCAGTGGTACGTCTTCCAAAAATGCTGCATCACAAATATAATTCTGTGAATGTAAATAAATCTTTGGTATGTTCATGGGGGTGGAGAGTGATTATAATATTAATTATTATGATTATATATTTTTTCATTTAATTTACATAATTATGTATTGTAATCACATTTTTTATAAGGTTATACAATATACTTTAGGGTGGGGTGGGGGGGGGGGGAGGTAAATTTAATTTAATACTAAGGATCCAAAAAACTATTTAATCATTTCACATGAAATGAAATCAAGTGCATTTTTTTTTACATGTAGAAAAGAAACATTAATAACACTTCACTTATTTGCTCAGGCAATTGCAAAAGGTGCATGCATTTAATTAATACCTAAAAATCCTTCAGAAATGTTCTCAATATCTTCTTAGGTCACTCTTACCTCTCCTAAAACTTTTATTTCAGCAGCTTTCCTTCAGATACAGATAGAGTCGAGAATGTTCAATGCCATGAATAATCCTGAGCTTCACATATGTGAAAGTAAAAGAAACTTATTTTTAGGTTTATATTTTATATTTCCATAACACCTTCTGATGTTCCCATGTCAATATAAGACCTCGGCAGCAAGCGTACAGTTTAATATATTTTTCTATGTTAGTTTGGGATTCATATCATCGAACTTTCTGTACTGTAAGATATAACCGCAGCATCCCGCAGTCAGCGAGGCTGCTATAACACTAATTGACTCTAGGGTATTAAAAAATGAAAAGAAAAGAATCCCCACAAGTCACACATTTTCAAGATTGTAAAATAAAAAATGTAGTGTCTTCACAGATATATGCTTAGATAATCAGAGATGCTTGTGTGAATTAATTTAGTTTTAATTCCAACTCCTAAAACATGATATATATAACAAATGTAGGCTATGGTCCCCATTATAAGTCCTTTTTATTATACTTTTATCATAACCATTTTCACATTCCCATACGTTTCTGTTTTTTTTTTTTTTTTAAATCTTATGAAGCTTGTGGTCCGTCTTGTGTCTTCAGAATATATATAATGAAAACTTTGAGTAACGTACCCCAATACATACAGTACTGATATAGCATCACATTACTGTACTGAATAATTTCATGTAAAGTTCTTGACATTTAATAATTGCACATTTTCAGAAAAAATTCCAAGCCCTCTCCCAGCTGTATAATCCCAAATATGAATAATTAGTTAAATGAAAAACTTGCACCCTTAATATAACTCCACCAGGAGGGAATCTCAGTGTTTAGCTGTAATTTTGTGCCCAAACTTTCCACGGGCACAATTTCTTAACTCAGCTTAAGTGGAAGGAGGAAGGGGAAATTTGGGGGGAGAAAAACTCACCCGTGTCGCTTTCGTGCTTTTCCAGGAAGTCACACCCTCCAGTTCCTGCTGAGGGCCAGGTTAATCAAACATTCACTAGACTAGACAATATTTTCACAAAAAAAGAAATGTCCTGCATTAATTAAGCCAGACCAGCTGGCTTTGAACGGTAACCACCCGATTTGGGTTGTCTCCCCTGATCCTTTTTCGCCTCTGAACAGGGTGTCATACACACACTTCGACATGAAGACCATACCCCCACCCTCCAGCCCGCAAAAACACACACCCTGTGCCAAAAAAAGCGACCTGTAAGATTTGGGGTCTGGAGACACAAGCAGTTGGCATTGCCCATTCTCCACCTGTTCATGCCACTCCAAGCCAGAGGGTATATTTAGTACTTTAGAGGTATCAGTATCACCCAGACCTTTGTCACTGGTGGAATTCATGCCCAGGATTACTGCTCACCCCTACCCCACTTTGACTAAAAGCATGCCAGAAAGAAACAAATCCACATTCTGTGAAATCCACTAACAGGGATATGTATATAGTTCATCCTTAACATTCAGCTAGGTTGATAGACGGCATTAGTCCAATTAAATTAAAACATGTTACCGTATAGCGAGCTATTTTTGTACGTTTTAGGTATGCCAACCCTCCGACCACAACTATCCAATGTCACATTGATCGGTTGTCATTTATTTACCCTTGAAAATGCATGCTTTAGCACTGTTTCCTATCATCGCCTTCATACGCACTTTCCGAAGGAATATTCATTAGAGTCCAGCTTTCCCAGAAATAGCAGAACCGCGCGGAATTCGCCTTTCCCGCATCAAACAAGAATTCCCACTGGGTCCGGGAAATCCCATTCTCTTCGGACCATCCTATTTGTATCGACCCTGTAATAGTATTTACAGGGTCCAAGGGATTTCAGCCCATTGGTGGTTTTGTTTTAGTATGACGGAATCATTGTTGTTATAGGTGGCTAATGTTACGTGAGTGTAATGGGGATGTAATTGCTGTGAAACGCAGGACAAAAAGCCATGAAAATGCACAGTTACTGTAATAACAGTGGGGACGTGCAGCTCTGAGCAGTGACAGGATTGTAGGTGGTATGCCCGAAGATAAGCAGGCGAGATTATACAGTAGCTATATTAGTCGTAAAAATCGTTATTACTTAAAATCTTTTCTTTTTGTACATGTAATAACATGAGCCAAATTTACAGTAGGTATGAATGGTATGATATACTGTATGTCTCTTTATCCTAAATGTCTTATTGTCCTTCTTCTTTCCATATTTAATCTTTTTTAAAATGTTGTGCTTTTTGAATAGGATGAAGCCATTTCTACAAGACAGAAAGAAATAAAATATAATTTACCAAATATATAGAATGAGAATGAACAATATCGTCTATCCTATACAAAATCCTTAAACATGATAACAGTTTCATATTTAAAAGGTTGTATTGTTCCAAATATAATATATTAATATGTCATCATTCTCACTTCGACATGGAGACATTAAACGTATCATTCAAGACATTCTCCTAACTAAATTGTTAGCACATAACTCTTTCTTTCCATCTGTCTCTTTGTGCTTGTTGTTGGTCGACGTTGTGTCAAGGCGTTCTGTGTCTTCCACTCAGAGGGACAGCAACTGCAGCAGCTCACAGGAGCCTGGCTGTCTGCGCGCCTCTGGAGGAGCGAGAGCGACTGCGGCGACGCACAACAGGCCGAGACGCCCCAGCCATAGACCACAGGAGCCACCGTGGCTCCCCCAGTGGAGCACCCTGACTCGACCTGTGTGTGCTCGCGTGGAGAAGGAGAGCAAATGAGAGCAGGTTTTGTTTTAAGCCCGGGGGAGCGTACATAATTTTTATATACGTAAAAGTTTGTGTACATGTGTGTCTGTGTATACGTGTATGTGTGCAGCCTCATATAGCCTAATTTACGGCTGCGCGAGGCTGACCGCGGTTATGGAGCCGACACGGGAGCGACAGGAAGTCCAAAGCGGCATTGCCTCCAGAGGACGCCTCCTGCTCAATTAGAATTTTAGTTAAATCATCAACAGCAAATTAGGACTAATTATCTTGATGAAGCCACTGACAGATTCATGCGGACCCTAGCGTGATTTACAACTGTTTTTATAACAGCGCCGTTAGTGCCAAGTTAATGTGGTGTAACACAATATAACCTGGTGGCAACTTTTAAAGCTTTTAAAATCTGGCTGATTATTAATGTTCGGGAGTCAGAATAGTTTGTGTTTATTTAAAATAGCAGCAAAATATTACATAGTGCAGATTTGTTGGCATGAGCTTTAAATGCAAAACGGATATTATTCCAAACATATAATAATTACGGAACAATGGCTAATATTAACAGTGATTCATTCCTGATGATGGCTAACATCTCTCTCTCTCTCTCTCTCTCTCTCTCTCTCTCTCTCTCTCTCTCTCTCTATCACTCTGTGTGTGTGTGTTTGCCCATGGAGAGCCCTTTATCCGTGGCGCTGAGTGGTGTGAGCTGTGTCATGGCCCTCTTTTCCACACAGAGTCGCTCTGTGTGTGTCCTGTCCAGGAGACTGAGAGGAGCCCATATCCCCCTCCACACACACACACACACACACACACACACACACACACACACACACACACACACACACACACACACACACGCACACACACACACACACACACACACACACACATACCATCCCCAACAAATACACTTTCCCACTCATACAGCCCTGGAACATTCTGATGAGTACTGTTTGTTTTCCTGAGGAGGACCCCAAAATCTGATAAAACACAGCAGGTGAGCGAGAGTAAGAGGGAGACAGAGAGCGAGAGAGAGAGACAGAGAGAACGGCAGAGAGAGAGAGAGAGAGAGAGAGAGTGGAGGGAGGGGTGAGAGTCTGAACACCTCCCTCCAAAAACAATATTTTGACTGAAAGGTTAGCCATCTGGATCTTTTGAAGGCAGGATTATTGCTGGTGGCTCGGCCTATTTTTCCCCCCTCGTTACTGCGCCAGTTGCCAGCATCCACAGACAGCCACAAGCTGGCACCAAGATCCTCTCTCTGATGACAACCATCCTGCTGCTACATGAATGGAAGTGTTCCTACCCCCCCCCCCCTTCGATCTTTCTCTCTCCGCTATGATTCTGTCTTGTTAGAGGCACAAAAAAAAAAAAAAAAAAACTTACAGCCTTTGGTAAAAAAAAAAAGTCAACTTCTGACATTACACATTAACAACTGTTAACCATATTTATGAATAAAATCATGCTCGTCACTGTATTCATTATCATCAAATACAATAACAGAAATATTATCTTAATCACCTTTAATAGGGCTGTCCATGGTTTTAATGCTGATATCACTTGCTTTGCACAAAGTACCTAAAAGAGACAAGTAGAGAAAACACAATGCATGCTAAAAATAAAAATTTTTCCCCCCCTGGCTGCATAATGCTGCCAGTCAGACGCAGTTCCTTTAGTCCTGATAGAGATGTACTGCGATCCGGACGCGCTGGCAGGTGGCCATGGTAACCCGATTGTATCTGTGTGTATGTGCGTCTGAACAAGCCCTGAAGCCCATGGTAAGTGGCAGCCTTTATCTCCTAATTAGATGGGAGGCACTCACCTCTAGGCAAGGGGAATCAGTGAAGGGCTCTCAGTGAGGTCATCTCTGCATCGTAGATTGATTCCAGTGATTTGGATTCAATTGAAATGCCATATACGGTGTATGTTATATTAGTGATGCGCACGGGGTGACACAAGCCGTGTAGTGTAAGCACAACATCAAGTCTATGCACACACTGACACTCGAGTTAAATCTTTGCTTAGGTTTCAGGGGCACTTAAAATACGGATCATTTTTAGCTTTTTTGTTGTTGTTGTTTTTTGTTGTTGTTGCATTCCTATGTTTTAATAAATAAATAAATAAATATGGGGTCAGGATTTTGCAATATAGAGTGACATTTTTTTCAGCACAACCTAAGTAATATGATTAAAATTTCATTTTAACCAACTATTCAAGTAAAAAAAAACAAAATTTTGTCACACAGGCAAAAAGTAGCACAGATACATGATTGATCACATGATTTAATGGCAATTTTCAGTTGTTTCTATCATCATCAATAATAATAAGAAGAACAAGAATATGAGCATCTGGTGAGTTCAACATTTTCAAGCATATTCCTATATTCTGGTAGCGGTAAAATCTACGCATTTTAAAAGGAATAATACCTCATCTTATTATCGTATAACTTAATAATAATAACTGATAATGATAACAGATTCTACCAGACAAATCCGAAAAACCAAGGCTTTGTTGCCGGCTAGGATCCGTGCCGCTTGAGTTGAGTTTTAAGGGTTAAGAAATGTTTCCTAACTGCAACAGGATTACTAGGATTACTGTAGCTCTTACGCTTTCCAAATCAACAACACATCAGTTGGAACATCAATCTACTGTATTACATGGGCATTTTTGTATTTTTGAAAATACCACTAGCTGTAAATCAGGTATGGATTAAACTGAGCATAATGTTTCGTAAAAGAAGACAAGCTGTTTTATCAAATTTACTAATAGTTATTAGGCAAAAATATGCTGATATTACGCAGGGATGAGATGAATCCAAAGAATCTTCAATAATAGCTAATAAAATGTGACTTCTTGTACATAGAGCCTGACCTCAAATGATCCAATACATATAACAACAGTTAACCGTTTACTATAAAACACATAGATAACACGGATATTATTCTAAATATACAGAATTTTCCCTTTTACTTTTATTGGCTAAGTACTTTCAGCTAAGTTCAGTATATAGCATCTTCACATATGTAAAGCCTTCAGCTTCTCTCCAGCTTGGACTCTTGGCAGCTCCATCTTCTCGCTCAGAAGATCGCATGGCAGGGAGAACAGATGGGGTGTGAAGAGTAAGGTCTTCTCAGGTCCATTTCATGGTGCATTTGGCCGTGCTTTGCATCTGACAATTTAGGTGTCATAATAAATGTTCCCATAATAGCTTTCAATACAGCGGACACTTCTAGACAGGCATCACTCATGAGGCTCATTTCTCTCTCTCTCTCTCTCTCTCTCTCTCTCTCTCTCTCCACGCAGCAAGCGAACGGCTCCAGGCGTCCTTTTTCAAGCACAGCCTGGCCAATCAGCCAGCTCACTAACCATCACTGATTTGAAAGACATGTCAAACACATTAGCTGCTTAAGTGCACGGTGAAAATCGAAAAAAGGGGTTTGATTAAGTAAGACTCATTTAGATGTTTCAAGTAAATTTCCGTGTTTATCAATTAATAGCTACACCAGCAGCATCAGTCATCATTTAAAGCAGTTGCAGTGTGAAATTAAAATTGGATTTAGACCTTAAGGCATCATCTAATGGCTACTTGCTGACTTCCACTAAATCAGTGCAGCAGATAGTTCGGATCACAATTTAGCAAAAGAAAAAAAAAAAAGACACCAACTTTAGGCAATTGGCATAATGTGTATAGACTTACTCAGATCCTGTAAATGTCACACTACTTAGATTTTTTTTGCTCATTAATGCATTCATACTGCATAACAGGAGACTCGGGGCACAAGGCGTGCTACACCTTAGACGGGGTGCCAATCTATTGCAGGGCATTCACAGACACTCACTTATACACTACAGGCAATTTGGAGACACCAACAAGCCTATTGTGCATGTCTTTGGACACACAGAGACCCAAGATAGGAATTAAACCCTTGACCCTTGAGGTGCGAGGCCTATTATATATTATATATCTTTAGTATATTCAAAATTATTTAAAATAAAAAAATGTACACAACAATGAAATACGAAAAAAAAAAACATCCCACATGGTTATAGCCTTCTATACCGCATGCTTAGATTAATTGTGTTTACGTAAAATGAGGTGCAAAAAATAATCACTACCGCTATTGATCGCAGATTATAGAAATTCGCTAAGCATTACTCACTATTAATAATTCTATACGATTAATGATGCTCTGTATGTAAATTGTGTTCTGATAATGAGGTATAGAGTATACTTACTGCCACATCAAGAGGTCCATGTGACTGATTTTGTTATTCTTTTTCTGCAGATTATTCTAAATGATAGAGAATGCAGTATGCCTAACTGTCTTGGACCGCACTTGAGAAAAATAGATGGGAAAACCCAATATTTAGTGGTCAAGACCAACAGCCTACCCCCGAATTAAAGTCCCACAACACAAAGAAACAACTTGTGCTTAAGATGGAAAATTCTATATATTTCATTTCACTGAAACTCAATTGTGGCTGGGGAAGAGCTATCTTGTACTGTTTGGGATTGATTTGAAAAGAAAGAAAATATTTATACACCCCCATGCATGTGCCTAACAACAAGTAATAGAGACTTTAACAAAGTTATACACTTTGTAATGTAATACATTTACCAGAGTAAATGGTGGAGGTCAGATATGACACAAGCACAATATGCAAGAGTTGAGTTGTTCGAGAGCGCATTAAAGGCTCTGGCAAGCAAAACAAAAACCAGGCCAAACTATGACATGTTTTCTGGGGAAAACTGCCCGGTGATATCCCAATTATGGAGAAGTAACCACTAAATTGTCAGTTAGAGAACCCCACGCATCTTTTAACACATGTCTTCCAAGTGGGTGCTGTTATGTCTACCTTTCACAGCTAAATGGGCACCAATGCCATCCATATTAGCCCCATATCCCCATCACATTAGAATGTTTCTAATAATGTTGTCACATGCCCTGGCTGCAAAGGGTCATTTTCTGATGCAATTCGGACGCTCCTGCAGCTTTGGCATTGATGGGAGGGGGAAAAAAAACAAGCAGAAGAGAAAATGTGGAGAAAAATTAAATGTAAACTTCCATTTAAAACAGAACGGAAGGAATAAATGATATATTTTTCAACAATCCAACAGCAGCATTCTGCAAAGTCAATAGAAATAATAAAAAAGAAAATCATAACTACACCTTTCTTTAAAAACAAATCAGACAGACGAATGATCTCAGCTGAAGTTTCAGTCTCTAAAATCCAAATCCAAGCCAGTAAAACAAACGAAGCAGATGCATTTTTGGGGAATTGGTGGCGCAGTTATGGCATAATTTAAAGTCTAGAGTTTGACATCGGCAGAACTCTATGCTAGCACTGACATAACAGAGGACTCATTGGAGAGGTTTAGGGTGTTGACCTGACTGTCAGCTCTTTTTAAGGTGATATTGGACAAATCATTATGGGACCACAAGAATATTTAACATCTAAACAGAATAAGTGGAAAGAATGATGGGTCAGCCGTTAAAAAAACAAAAAACCTTTAATGGCTGTTGAACTTGTAGAATTTCTTTTAAAAAGATAAAAGAAACATAGCAGGTCCTTTACTGTACATTATCCATCTCTGTCAGCTCAAGCTTTAAGTAAATAAAAGACGGTGGGAAAAAAAAAACGCCTGTCTTATTTGCCTAAGTAAGTTCTTCAAGTTTTTTTCTTGGAACATGCAGTTGGTTTTAATTAGATGTTCATTAGAAGGTGTCTCGCATTCCCTCAATTAGTCCCTGTCATGGCAGCAGTGGCGGCACAGTAATCTCCATGATTAAGCGGCGTTCTTGTTTGTCTGCGCACTGTCTGCCAGGCTTTCTTCGCCTGCCGTTGTCCTGGAGTCCTGACATGGAGAGTAATCGTTGTGCGCAGTGGCCCTCTGAGGCTTGCCTTGCCTCTGTTCTGCAATACTTAACAGTGTACAGCACTCACTTCAAACATCTGCCCCCATTAAGCCCCCTTTGCCATTTTCAATTATACCTTTCCACCCTACCATTTGGGCAATTTTCTAATCTTGCCATGGTTGGCGTGATGCTGGCACGGCAGGCGTCCCGAGTGACAGATGAAGGCATGGGGACTAGGAATGGTGGAGAGGTGGAAAACACATGAACAGGAGACTCACAGCTGCACAGTTTTCTCTCCAATGTCTTCCTCATACTTACAATGGCCACCTGTGGATCAAGATTCCTTTAAACACGTGCTAGATGTGCGCATCTCATTGGTTGCTCCCATAGTCTACATACAGAGCTACCGCATCAATATCAATGCCTGATATTCAATGTCAGAATACAAAAACAAACATAAGACATAACATTGCCTCATTGGTGCATGTGATATAAATGGGGTTAGACAAGCCATAAGTGCATTATGAAACCTATTGAGCAATGGAAAGATCCACTGTACGTTATGGAATTATGCTTTGGTTGCAAATAAATCTAACTGGCTAGGCTAAAAATAATGTAATATAATGTAGTGTGTGAATGTTGACCAGAGGTTCTATGATGAGTGTACAAAATGGCAATAAATGCAATGGTCACCATTGGTCTCCAAGGTACCTATTTGGACTACAGAGGTTCCTAGATTGATGGATGCAGGGATGGCATATTATTAGCTAGATGAGTTCATTGTAATAAGTTAAGTGTAACAAACAAGTACATTATCAGTAACCTTTTCTAACAAAGTTCTTAATGCGTGATCACATTACATCCTTGACAAAAAGTTTCCAAGATGTTGGTCAACCTTTTGGCTATACAGCAAGCTCTCCATGATGTGACTGTGTGCTGTACTAGCTTTCAGCGTTTCCACATATCTGCACGTTCATGATTCTGAAAAGATTGTCTGACATCCATGCACACCAATTAATTAAATTAATCCAGCAAGACAAACTGGTCGAGACCAGTTTAAGGTAATGAGAAACAGTTGAGGTGCATCACACCACCATGAAACATTTTAAGTTTAAGTGTAACACACAATACAAACATATTTTTTATTGCTGACCCTTGATTACTTGTTCATTGAAAAATA
This sequence comes from Clarias macrocephalus, assembly GCA_011419295.1. NCBI lineage: Eukaryota > Metazoa > Chordata > Actinopteri > Siluriformes > Clariidae > Clarias > Clarias macrocephalus. Next base: position 178,933 of record JAAGKR010000032.1, on the reverse strand, counting down.
TATACTGTAACTAATAGACAAATTCTTTGTGTTTTTAGTACTGCGGCTTGTTTTTAGGTACAATAGTTGTTGGTTAACATATTTTTGTTTAAGTGGCGCAACAGAATAAGTGCACATTCAGAAGAAAAAAAAACCTTTTAGGAATTTTAAGGGTTCAGTTGAAGTCATTTGAAAAGACTTATTTGCACTGGGCTAGAAATGGTTTACTGGGAACTTTTTGGAATCAGAATGGGTTTTGAATTCTCAGGGGCATTGCAGAGTACATGGATGCCATTTTACACAAATCATGACCTCGAGTATAATAACTGGCTAAAAGCTGGAAAAAAGTCTCACAGCCAACCAAACTAGCAATACGCCAATGATGTATCGACAACTTTTGCTTACACTCTAGAGTCAATCTCAAAGAAGCACATCTTCCTATGAAGTAGATTCTTAAAGATTTGGTTGTGCTCTTCAACTCCGTCCTGTTTATTGTTTTAAAATTATAATCGTACAGTGCTCGTCATGTATCATTGTACAAATCTGTTTTTCTGCCTTTTTTGGCCGAACCTTGGGCCAGCTGCCTTGCTGAAAGGCCAGCCCTTGGTGGAGCTCAGCAAGGGTGAAAGAGGTCAGGGCAGATGGATATAGAGTGCAATTACCTCCCCTGAAGGGTACCAGCATTAAGGTCTGTTAGGTTAAAGTGTCTGCCACTCAAACAGAAAAATAGGGTCACTAAAAATCGCACAATAGCTAAAAGCCTGTTATAAGGGCTAGCTATTATGTGCAGAATGTGACCACCAAATGATTTCTGAGAGTGAGAGTGGACACAGGGGGCTGTTCAGCACAGAAAAACCAGTGGGAGTATGCTTTTTGGTCCTTGAAAAACCTCGTAGGGACTGGTTTGGCCAAAGATCATGTCTTGTTTTGCTGATAAATAGTCCTGTTTTTTTTTTCAAGCCTGCACTTTGTAGTCATTTTTGTGTTGAAAAGTGTATATGTTAGTCCATAATCACATTAGGTTTGTCACTGACACGCATCATGAGATCAAAAGCAGAAACGGGGGTGGAGGTCGTGTGTTACTTGATCAGTAATACATCTTTCTGCGGAATATCTAATCTGTGAAAATATGCGGCACAGTGGGGAAAGCAGACTGTAATTTCTCGACCAAGGCTTACACGAACCGAAAGAAATCTACGCGAATTCACCACGCCATAGAAAGAAGCAAACACTAGATTCTCTGCATTGGTCTCACCCGCTTCTCCTCTCCAAACAATTAGCATCTCACGCTGTCAATTTTAAACCCAGCAGCGGCAACACTTAAAGGTCACTTAGCCAATTGACCGCTGGGAGTTGGAGAGGAAAGTTTATTTTTCTGAAATTATACTCATGCACACTTTTCAGCTCATGTTGTTATGCCTGATTTATTTTATTTTATTATTTATTTATTTATTTTTTTCAACCTGGAAAGCTATAACTCAATAATTGCTCCCTGTACATTGTTATTATGATGCCAGACAATGGGCTTAGCTAATGATTGTGAATGATTATGCATGTGTGTAATTAAAATTTCATTTTATACTTATATATTTGTAGTCTTCCGGCCTACATACTAGGACAAACTGTGTTTTATAGATTAAGAGAAACAGGTCTATCTCTGAGTTTGAGAATCATAATATTATTATAGATAAAATTACTTACTTATTTAATCAATCACTCATTCATTGTCTTTACCGCTTTATCCTGTATACAGGGTCGCAGGGGCCTGGAGCCTATTCCAGGAGAATTAGGACACGGGGCAGGGTACACTCTGGGCGGGGTGACAATCCATCACAGGGCGCACACACATACACTCATTCCCACATTACAGGCAATTTAGGAACCCCAATTAATTTAATCTGCATGTCTTTGGATTGTAGGAGGAAACCGAAGTACCTGGAGGAAACCCACTAAGCACAGGGAGAGCATGCAAACTCCACGCACACTGACCACTAAGCGAGAATCGAATCTGGAGTTACTTGGAGGCAACAGTGCTAACCACTAAGCCATCATGCCACCTAGGTAAAATTATTTATTTATTTATTTATTTTTTGGAATCTGTTAATGTGAATTGGAGTGCACAATTGCAGATCATTATCAGCCCATTTACATAGAAAATGCACTACAAAGTGCTGACCTGGATGTTTCTGACAAGCAACATGCTTAAAATGAATAAAATGCAAACTGTCTCAACACTAAACTACCAGAAATCTAAACAGGGCAATGAAACGGTGCATCAAAATAACAAGTGGGAAAAATGGAGAATCATGCCGTGGAAAACCGACCAGTAGGCACGCAGTTCAAGCCTAGTAAGTCGAGTAAATGGCTGACAAAGAACACTTAATGAAGAGTTACTGAGAATGAGACAAATATACAAAAGAGTTAATAAAGAAATTAGATTTTTTTTTTTTAACAGGATGATAGAAATGTACTTGGTGAAGTGGACATAACTAGAGGATGAAGATTTAAAGGAGTTGAGATTCCTGGAGTACGGCTGCAACACAGTGTTCACATGATTGTACAACACATGTATATATGGATTAGTGGGCAAGGACGTCTTTCTGTGCAGCTGATGCTTTCTGACTGGAAAAAAACTTAGTTGTAGGGTTCTACATAAATCCTTAACCTTTATCACTCACTCACTCACTCATCATCTATACCGCTTAATCCTGTATTCAGTTTCACGGGGGCCTGGAGCCTATCCCAGGAGACTTAGGGCACAAGGCGGGGTAAACCCTGGACAGGGTGCCAATCCATCGCAGGGCACACACACATACACACCCTCACACACTCATTCACACAATACAGCCAATTTAGGAATGCCAATTAGCCTAACACACATGTCTTTGGACTGTTGGAGGAAACCAGAGTACCCGGAGGAAACACACCAAGCACAGGGAGAACATGCAAACTCCATGCACACAGAGAACCTGGCCGGGAATTGAACCCGGCCCCTGGAGGTGCAAGGCGACAGTGCTAACCACTACACCAATGTGCCGCCCCCTTGACCTTTATCTTAAACATAAATTCAAATGTTAAATAACCTGTGATTTGTGATCAGGCAGCATTGCCGGGTTAGTGGTTTGCCTTGTACCTCCAAGAGCAGGGGTTTGAATCTTGATTTCAGTCTCTTTCTGTGCTTGCTGCGTTTCCTCTGGGTACTCCGGTGTCCTCACATGGTCCAAAGACATACAGTGTAGTAGCTCATTGGGATCTCCAGGTTTCCTATCTTGTACACAGTGCCCTACAGTATGAACCCTGGGATAGGATCCAGGTCCCTCTGATCTTACACAGGATAATGGGTATGGATGGATGGATGGATGGATTTTTTTTTGATAGATTTGTTAAAAATTGTAGATTTAAATATATATATATATATATATATATATATATATATATATATATATATATATATATAAACCTCTTTTTTTGTCTGATCAGCAGTGTGTGCATGGCAGTTCACATCCTGATTGACAGTGGCATCATCCCAGTGACATGAATTGGCCCACTGCACTACTGCTAGCAAACAGGCTAGCATTCTTTACACAAGAATGTCATGGTGTTAAAATGCTAGCTAGATGCCGTTTAACTCGCAGTTGCTCAGACACAAAGCAGCTGAGTGAGCAGGAAAGAATTCAGTCATTTCAGTTTGAGTGAAAGAAAACGGCTAGCTCCGACTGGACATTAAGTTTACCCGGCATCACCTCGACCAAATATTTTTTTGCGCGCAAATCAGATAAAAAATGTTCAATGGCAATACAGTCGAAAGTAAATTAGAATAACGAAAATGACGCAGCCAGAAAATTTGTACAATTTTTAAATACGTAGTGGGACATTCATATCCACACTTTCTACCACATTCATTTTGGCCTTGCACACGTCATCTCTCTTGAATCGCGATGCCACTAAGATCTGTGAAAGGCTCTATTCTTTTCTTCTCCGAGCTCTTTCTGCACTGAATATTACACACTCAACACTTGTGATTTATTCTTTACATAAACGAGGTCTCAGAAGCTCTTGTTTCCACGACACCCATCGTGATTAGGTAATGCCTCTCATTACGAGCGCGATGGCCCATTTCTGCTGGCAAATCAAAGTGGTTCCAGATCAACGGCCCTTAACTTTCAGAGTCATTAGACATCTAAGCAGGGGTTTTAAAGCAAAACATCTGCTTTTGGTTTCTCAGCAAGTTTACCTGTTCCGAGCCATCGACTCGGCGTGCGATCGGCTGCCAGGCCAAACACGGCGGGAGAATCTGATGACATTGTCTGAGGGTTTTTTTTTTTTTCTCCCCCTACTTGTTCACTGACACAAATGAGCTGCAGAATGAATGGCAGCGAGAGTAGCTATAAACTCAAGGCACAGACTGCGAATATTGCAGATATCATAGATAATATCTTACCTCAACATCTCGCTTACTTTTGTTCACTCACAAACACTTTGTCTGATTGCAAGTGGTGAATACAGAATATGCCATCTCGCACAGATGTGACAACTTAATAATGAAAACCCTTGCAAACACAGACTGGCTCTTGTAAACCATCTGTTATGCATCCATTAAATGGCACACTGAATTATATTTAGTGCCACTCTACCTGGGCAGCTCTGATATCGACACAGGCATGTGATCCTAACTGATTTCTCTCATACACCTGAGGCGGCAGACAGTTCGCTCGGTACTTCATACGCAGATAATGTTCTCAGCGCTGCGACTAAGTGCTAATTTACTGTATGAATAAGTGACTTATTTGAATCTTTCATTATCAAAGCAGCTGTCTGCAAGTAAACTCATGCATTTACTCATTCGCTACCCTGCTTATCTTATACAGCGTCACGGAAAGCTTGGATAGTATCCCAGGGGCACTAGATGGGGTAAACGCTGGACAGGGTGCCAATACATTGCAGGGCACACAAGCACACACATTCTCTCACACACTACTGGGAATTTGGAAACACCAATTAGCCTACTCTGCATGTCTTTGGACTGTGTGAGGAAGACTTCCCGCAGTCACACTCCCGACCCTGGAGCCACCAGTGCCAACCACTATGCCACCACGCCGCCTGTGAGTAAACTGTATCACTAAAATGGCTGCTATTGTAATATTTCAATGTGATTGTTTTTGTTTAAAAAAGCCAAAGAAAATTAAGCAAAAAAAAAAAAAAAAAAGGAAAAGTCTGCTAAGTTACTGAAGGATGTGCAAATAATTAAACACTAAATGGAAGCAAGGTGTTGCTATTCTATAGCTCTGGATTGAAGGCAGGGTCAGATGATGTCGGCACATGTGCTCCATGTGTGCTCTTGCAAACAGAAATGCAACACGATCTCCAAGGATTCCTCACCCTGGTCAAGTTATTATTTTCAGGTTTTCTGATTGATTCGCTTTAAAATACTTTTTTTTCCCCCCTCCGCTCTCAGAAATGTCCAGCCTCAATTACGAATATCATTTCATAATACGTACGTAAACAAGGCCAGAATGAAATATCGCCCTTCTCTAATTACGTAAATATTATTTCACATTCTTACGTTGATCAGCAAAGGAAGCGCATATTTCCTGAATGAGTATCGCTTCAGATGTTTTTTCGGTTTGGATGGAATGGGGCTGAAATCCTGTAAACAGCTTAATAACCTGCACGAGAAAGAGACTGCAATTTAATAATGTGACAATTATTCATAAAAACAGGACTATTATTGCACAACATGAAGTGCTAGCTTGATTGCTTACTGTTTAATTACAACACTGCAAGAACTCCACCAACACCATCAACAACAACAACAACAACAACAACAACAACAACAACAACAACAAAGCCTCGAACATACTGTACAACTTGAGTAGCTTCTTCTAGCTCCAGTTCGGATCTCCACAGCTACAGATAAGCAAGAGAGCAGTTATTGATTCAAATTAATTAATCCACTTATGAATGGAGGATTCACAGGCTCAGAAGTGGCTTAAATAATCCTTACAAATTAAACCAGCAAATTTGCTGCATTTAATGATACTTATTTAATGAGTGATACTTGATTACTCAAGTAATTAAATTGCACAAAACTGTAAAAACATGAAGCATTAGTATGCAGAATATACAGTATTGGGAATGGATAACCTAAATAACATTCCGTGTTAATTAATTTAGGGTTATAGTTGATGCTATGCCAAAATCGGTGTAATTAAATATTGGACGGTTTGGAGCGAGGACAACTGTTTGTTAAAGAAAAAAAAAAAAAAGAAAGAAAAAAAACCCACATAGTAATAATATGGTACGGTTTAGTTCACATAATACACGGTAGGTGTTACGGCAGAAACATTAATAAAGTGAAGCGCTATTGTAAACCTGAACTGTTCAATCTTAAATCCTTAATAAGTTCCATAAAACTGTAGCGGTTCAAAAAAAAAAGAGAGAGAGAGAGAGAGACAAGCAAGGATTTTATTAAGTTGGCGGCAAAATAAACAACATCCTTTATTACTTCTTTGTCTTATTACTCTAAATCTTTTGTGACAACCATACCTCGGCATCCATTGCTAATCTGGATAGAGTATGTAAAAATAATCCTACTAACACTTATGTCTTTCTGAATTAAAACGCTCGCCTGTCAAACGCCAGCACAAATGCCAAGACATGAAAATGACATGCATAAATGTAAAAAAAAAAAAAAAAAAAAAGATATACAAAATATTTAAAAAATAAAGCTTTAGGTAACATTTTAAGCATTTTGGTTTGCGCTATCAGGGATATGTGTGTGTGTGTGTGTGTGTGTGTGTGTGTGTGTGTGTGTGTGTGTTGTGTGTGTGTGTGTGTTTAACTTGAACATATAAAGTTCAGAACTTGGTTGGTGATTAGGCGTTCTTTTAACTGTCATTTATATCTATTAAGTTATAAAAAGGAAAGATGTTTTATACATCAATAAAGCTGAGATCTCAATCCGGAGTAGCTAGAAGAAATTTCCGAGCTAGATGATGACATACCTGCTTTTATCATAACAGCAAACAGCAGCTTCTCGAGGCTAGGCTCTCCTGGGGCCGGGCACAAATCAGCCTTGACGTGAGACGTCCGTCTACAGTCCATGATCTTCCTAGAAGTGTAGCGCTGACATCCTCACAAGAACGTCCAGCAGCTCGCAGAGGAGAATAGTTTCTGAATGTTGCTTCTGGGCATGCTGTAGGCCATGGACAGGTAAAACAGGACAGGATGACACTCTGGAGACCTTCTGGCTGATGTCACAGAGACAGCGTGATGGCTAGAGATGCATGGTAGGGATGTGAAACGCAAGGATGTCAAAGGTACAACCAGGGATCATAAGTATGACAGAAGACACTTCAAACTCAGGTTATTTTTGCCCCTTTGTGTTACTCTGTGGTAGAAATGTAATGCGATGACATAAGCTGTATTTGTATATGTAAAATTGCTCGAAGCATTCATATCTGTATCTGGATTTGAATATTACTCATAAGTGTGTATGTGGGCTAGCTATAATGGTTTGTGCATTGACCTCACAAAGTTTTATTCCCCCCGTTACTCAAATTTATAATTGGTCTCAACTAGACATGCCTGGGACATGGGACCGCTTTCTATCCCCCTTACACAGCTTTACACAACATTTCCTTTTGCTTGCCCACAATATTTCAATACTGTACATTTAGATGGTACTTTTCCCCCTCAAAGTAAAAAAAACATACATATATTTGTCTAATTTAAATCACCATGACCAAAAATCACACCTAAGCAATTAAAAAATACCTTCAATCTTATACAATTTGTTAAAATTATTTTATAATAAACCAATCTATTGCTAGACATACACTGTATTATACTCTTTTTTTCTATTAGCAGATCATTTTTGCGAATTGTACGCATTATCTACCAAAAAGAGCAAGACAATGCAACACTTAAAAGTAGAAAAATATGTCTAAACATTTCCTTAATAATCTTAGATTTGGTCTCTTGCGAACATATAATGAGAAATAGTAGATACACTCACCGGCCACTTCATTAGCCACAACATTCATTAGGTTCAACTCCTCAATATCTCATCAGCCAATCACATGGCAGCAACCTCAATGCATTCATCCATATAGACATGGTCAAGATGATCTGATGAAGTCAGATCAATTGAATGTGGAGAAAAGGCGAATAAAGTGACTTTGCATGGTTGTTGGCATGGTTGTTGCTGCCAGACGGGCTTGTCTGAATATTTCCGAAACTGCTGATCTACTGGGATTTTCACACGCAACCGTCTCCATGGTTTACAGAGGAATAGAGAAAAAGAGAAAATATCCAGTGAGTGGCAGTTCTCTGGGAGAAAATACCTTGTTGATGCAAGAGGTCAGAGGAGAATGGTCAGACTGGTTGGAGCTGATAGAAAGGGAACAGAAACTCAAATAACATCTCATTACAACCAAGGTATGCCGAAGAGAATCTCTGAATGCATAACACATTGAACCTTGAGCACGTGAACTACAGCGGCACTGCAGCAAAGACCACACTGTCAGCTAAGAACACGAAACTGAGGCTACAATTTACGCATAGGCTCATCAAAATTGGACAATAGAAGAGTGGAAAAAATTTGCCTGGTCTGATGAATCTCAATTTCTCCTGTGACATTCGAATGGTAATGTCAGAATGTATCGTAAATAACGTGAGAGCATGGGCATATCCGTTTCAGGCTGGTGGTGGTGGCGTAATGGTGTAGGGGATATTTTCTTGGCACACTTTGGGCCCCTTAGTACAATCTGATCGTTGTTTAAATGCCACAGTGTATTGTTGCTGACGATGGCCATCCCCTTATGACCACAAGATAACACAACATGTCACAAAGCTAAAATCATCTCAAACTGGTTTCCTGAACATGACAATGAGTTCATTCAATAAACCATTGAATGCCATCCAATCCAATCCAATCGAGAGCCTTTGGGATGTGACAGAATAAGGGATTTGGATCATGGATGTGCAGAAAAACATCTCTATGCTATGCTATGTTAATATGAACCAAAATCTCTAAATGTCTCCAGAACCTTGCTGAATCTATGCCATGAATAATTAGGGCAGTTCTAAGGTCCAACCCAGTATGAGTAAGGTGTACCCAATGAACTGGCCGCTAAGTGGAAATCTTACTAGATTCAAGATATTTTCACTTGCCAAGATATACATTCCTGCAGTGTATCCTGCAAATAATGACTTCTAGCAAATTCCAATATATTTATATAATCAGGTTTATCTAGCATTTCATGTTTTTATATTATTACAGTAAACCATTCAAACATTCCTTTCTTATTTCAAGCATGAAATAACCCTGGTCTGGTATTGTACTAATGGTAATATTTAATTCTAGAAAGGAGTAATAAAATAAGTTTAAAATGAAATTATAAAAAGAAAAACATCGACAACACTTACTTATCTCATACAACATCTGATGTATAATAATGTCATAATAACAGTTATTTATTAATTTATTTATCTTTCTTCCTTGATTGATTGATTGACTGTTTGATTGATTGATTGATTGATTGATTGATTGATTGATTGATTGATTGATTGATTGATTGAAAGTTTAAGGACCTCTGTGATCTTTATTTAAGCCTCATATTTGATAGTTGTCTGTTGTTCGATTACCAAAACTGTAGTTTCGACCAACCGTTTCTGGCAAACTTTCTGGGGGACAAAGTATTCTATATATATTATATTATATCTATCTTCATATCTGTTTGGAAGGCAACATCTGTTCAATTCAAATAATGTTTGAGGTATCCGACCCTGTATCATAAATTCTTCCTGATTATATATGTGTTTCAATCAATGCATACTGACTACACTGTAGTTAAAAGCAGGGGAGAAAAAAAAGCCTTAGTCCACACTACTGTTTTTTGAAATGAGATACGTAGCCTTGTTCACGTTTAAAGGACATTGCACTTGTCTAAATGAATGCTTCCTGCTCATGCAGGAAGTAAAATACAGCAATTAGCATGCTGCCTCTCCACATGTCTCTTAGCTAAAGATAAGACGTGCTGGCAGCACAGCAGGCCTCTAATTCCCTCATTCAGTTGTCTCTGGTCTCACTGATTATGGATCTATCCTGTAACTTAACCTGCATCTTTCTCCCAGCAAGACAGCCGTCCAATGAACAGCCCTTCCTCCCCACATCTCTTCTTCCTTTCTTTCTTCCTAAACAACTTCCTTTCAGCTGCTCGCCTTTGAATCCGGCTACGCTTCACATCTGGCAAAAAACAATCCCGAGCGGTTCAAAACAAGAAGAACAAGAAGCAGCATGATGCTCTTGAAACGATATCAAGCTACGAGCATAGATCTTCACGAATATCTGCTGGAGAGACACGGCGGGAGCTTTAAGGAGGAGGCTGAGGTGGAAATCATAGCATGGCCCAAGGCGAGCAACACCACAACACACGGAAACATTTTGCCCCCTGATCTCTGCACCCTCAGAAAGAGTGGTGGGACGCTCCAGGGCACGGACGGCTCTGCAGGAGGAAAAGTATAGAGAGGTCAACGCTTAAGGTTTCCTCTGTGTCTTGTTCTTCCTTCCTTTATCTACATTTCTTCCAGTTTTCATCTTGTCCATCGTGATAGGGTTCAAAAACATAAGATAAAAATTGTCTTTTTTTTTTGTTGTTTTTTATCCATCCACAACATTATTTTCCTACGCAGGTAAGAAAAACACATTTCTACATTTTTCCTTGTTTAAAAAATAAAATGTAATATGCTTTTAGATCTTGGGATATTTTTTTTCTATTACTGATGAGGATACTCTCTCTCTCTCTCTCTCTCTCTCTCTCTCTCTCTCTCTCTCTCTCTCTGTTGCTCGCTCTCTCACTCACTCACTCACTCACACCCCCCACACACAGTTAAATGTTTAATATACTGTCCTAAAACAACATTCTAACTAATATATATATATATATATTAGTTACAAGATATAACTACAAAACTATATAACTCTGTATTTATTTTATTTTCTACTTTTTTTTAAACCTCTAAAGAGAAAAAAATTATATATATATATAATTTTGTTATTCTATATATAATTTTGTTATTCCATAGTCAACAAAAAAAAAAAACAATAAAAAAAAGATTTTTTAAATGAAAATCCTGCTTTAGAGCATATAAACATATGAAAGTAATTCTGTTTTCGTTTTCTTTTCACTCCTAGAAAAAAATCATTTGGAGTCGGTCTGAAGAGATCCCCTGTGGTGAAGTACCACAATCCTGGTGAGGTTTTAGTGACATCACCTGGGTTCTGTAAAGTATAACTGTGAAGTCTCACTTTTTATGAAGGTATAGATGTTCACAATATGTGGTAATGAGGTAGTGAGATGATGCACATACAGCACGTGTTGTATAGACGGATAAAACCAGCTTTAAGGCTCTTATCAGTCTGCTTTTCACCTAAGTGGAACCTGCTTCAAAGAGTGACGTAGCCGCGCACTGCCGGTAATGAGGGTGTATTGGTTTTTAACGAGGACTGCATAAATAGAGACAAGGACGGCAGCCTTTGAGTCACAAAACAACAAGGGATAAAGTGGAGCTCGGCGCAGACTATGGAACCCAGTGGGATTCACACACTGACATGCTCACACTTCCACACACACAGAAACATACACGCACACACACTTGCTTGTTCAAGTGTGGGAGCGGTTACAAGTGTGCAGAGAGAAGCACAGTGCAAACTCGCCTACGGGTGCTTGCTAAAGATGTAGTTGAATTCTCCTGCTGCCAAATAAGACCCTGTTGGATGGTTTCTAAACACGCATACACATACACCACACACACTCGCACACAAACGCTATGCTGCACTTGGTACAAAACTTGCTACAAGAAAAAGAAAAAAAAATGTTCGGAAACATGTGCTCTTAAAAAACAAGTCAAAGTGTGTCTGAGCGTCCCTTGTGAATAAGGCCCTGTTGGGTTCCTGTGGAGAATTCGCGCCAGTACCGAAGCCTGCTTCCATCAGTCAACACTTCTGCGCACCTGGAAGGTTCAGAGACCCCATTCACCGCAGCCATGACCTGTCCCTCGCAATCGCGCTTTGACTCGTTTCTCCTGCCACACTTTGGAGAGTGCGCACCTGGCCCAAACCACATTTTACGCTTAAATAATCAGTTCGTTTGCACCGATTTAAGTCCCCAATGCCTGCACAAGGGGCCAGATGCCCTGATCAGCTCTTTTGAGGACATAGTTTTAAGTTTCTGCTAGCTTTGCTGCACTACTTTTCTCATAAACTTGGTTAGGACATATTGTCCGAAGAGGACTTATGGGAAATTAGAAGCGCGCTCCCAGTAACTGAGCAAAACCGGTAAGCAGGCAGACATGTCCGGGCTTGTAAAGCGGTAACCAATCTCCTAATACAGTACCCACGAACGGTTATACTGAGTGAGGCGAATGTGTTAAGTCGAAATGAGTTAAGCTATCAATATACATGTGTGTTTGTGTCATATGATTACACTACCCAGTGTGCTCAAGAGAAACACTGAAAAGATTGCAATAATTCTTGCAATAATCTCAAGTGAAAACAGAAACTGTCGATATTTTCAGCTTGGCTCTGGACTGAATCGTATGTGCTGCCAGCTGAATCTCGCTACTGCTAATCACAGAAAAGGTCAGAGTAAAAATAAGGTGTGGCGATTTGCCAAGATGGTGTCTAGTGGCAAGGCTTTAGGTGGCCTTCTTGCCTTTGGGTTAAATTTACACACTGCGATTAATTGTGGCTTGTTTACTCAGGATGGAAAGGTGCCGCTACAGAATCCCGGGCATTGCACAATTTCTCCGGCCGCAGGGCGGTAGGCTATGTCTTTGAGTTTAATGGGGCTGTGATAACTATCAAATGGACATGGATTACACACTATATCATTATACACACCATTGATTTCGCCCTTGCTTTGCCAGACAAGCAATATTATATGTCCAAAATGACCTTGCACAGAAAGGCAAGCAGTGGTGTAGATCCAAGACAGGCTTGCCAGTGTGTTCTGCGCATGCTATTGCCAAGCCATCTGAAACATCACTGGTAGACATTGTATGTTTTAAGGACTGAATTAAGAAATGAATAGCGCCATTAACGAAAAGGAATAAGTGATGACTTTTGTGAGAGCAAGTGTTTTGACATTAAGGGGGGGAAAAAAAGTGGTCTTATGAGCTGTTAGGTTTCAACTTGTCATCAAAACCATTCAATGCCAAGGATCTCTAGAGTATGTTAATTCTTTGGCAGTCACTTAATTACACTTTTTACTGCTTTGCTGTCACAAGTTAGGGTTAGAAGAGGTTTTGAGGGGAAGGTATATGGCAGATGGTTTTGACTTCAATCCAATAAGGTTCACTAAGAATTCTTTGTATAGATTTAGGACCAGGGTTTCTCTATAATTGTGTGTTGTAAGATATAATTCAATCATGAAATTCATCAATTAAAAAAAAAAACCCAGACCACTCATAAAAATAATTATAATTATCCATCAGTCTATCCAAACATTTAATCTGGACGTGACTGGATATCTTAATGAAATTAATAAATAATTATTTTCTTTTCATTAGAGGTAGTTTTGTTAAGGAATTTATTTGCATATTTATTGTTTCCTCAGAAATGCTGTACATTCTCATGGTGGGTGTTTTCTCATTGATTCCGTGGTATTCTGTTTAACTAACTGGCGGGACAGCACACTAAATAGACATACAGTAAAAGTGAATACAGTTCAATAGTTACTGTCTGGGGCACTCGTGTCGATTGACCATGGATGTAGCGTCTGATGCACCAGTGTACCTTTTTTAAAAAGTTGCTGTCTCATCTACACTGGGAGTTTTCTGGACACCATTTGGGTTTGGTCCAGCTGTGTCGATATATATGAGATGTAGGTTTAATTGATTCCTCTTGGTTGGGCAGGACTAAATGTGGGAACAATCTTGTGTCCTTCTTGCTGTAGGCTATACAACAAGACACGGACACAGTGGCCTTTTATCCTGCTCTTAATATTGGGTGCCTTATTAAAGTTTGAGAAGATGAGGTTGGTATTTATAGCAAAATGCATATACAGGTACAGTATGTAAAGACTTGGGTATTTATTTATTTATTTATTTATTTATTTAAAAAAAAACAAATACTGTTTTTTGTGGGATATTGAAGATTTTAGACTGATAATGGAGAATTAGTCATAAAGGAGAAAATCAGTACCCTTATCATGGAATTAGTTGCTCTGATAAATCCTAGCAGTGGGATATTGATGCAAAAGTCTTCCCACAGGAACTGGAGAGAATGTCTGATATCAGTTCCCTTAAGCGAGGACAAAAAGGGGAGGAGGGTAGATGATGGGCCTGCATGCATGCGTGTGTGTGTGTGTGTGTGGTGGGAGGAGGTACTCATGCAGCTATCCAAACTCATTTAAAAAATCGAAACTTCTTTTTCTTAAGTCAGCATTTCGAATCAGACCGTGTCTGCACCCAATTAACGCGCCATTTTGTAAAACGATAAATTTACAAATTCGACATACAGCCCCTTTTCCTCAGCAGAGATAGGGCCTAGCATAAGGGAGAGAAGAGCGAGGAAGATTTAAGAGCATTTCGCAGTGTCAAACATCTAAACCCATCGGGAACCTCGGCACAATTAGAGTGGGGTGAAGAGGAGGAGGGTGGGGGGGGGATGCGTGGGGGGGGTGTGATGAGGATGTTCATGCGGGCGGCCTTATTTCTCTCTTACAGTAATGTGGTTATCGCGGGTGTCGCGGGTGATCCTTTTAAACGGTTTGTTTGCGGGGATAAAAAGCACATGGAGGAAATAAACTTAGTTCTGGCTTAAATCTGCAAATCCTCGCTGGTCATGGAAGATGATCCCAATTTGCTTCTGAGCAGTGCTGTCAGATCTCACAATAATAAAAAAAAAATTACGATTTTAAGCAGCAATTATGTTCGATTAATGTTGGAGTGCACGGACTGTGCGACAGCAAGCAGATGTTTGCGTTCTCTTGATCGCTTGTTTCACCTGATGAAGTGTGTACCCCATGCAACAGTCATAAAACATTGCTTAATCCTCTCCCATGTTTACTTGTATCAGCAGTGCAATCATGCCATAAAGTGATTATCACATTCACTCAATTGCCATCAAATTGAAATCTTCAGACTTGCATGACATCTGCCCTAATTGGAGTTCATTTTGATTCGACATTCTTGTCATTATTTTTGTTAGTCAGTGAGCATGGTTTAAGAGTAAAATATTACGGATTAGGTTTAGATTGTACTATAAAAATAACAACATTGGATCTGTTTCCTACCAACAAATAAAATCAGTTGTTAATTAATGTTTCATCACCTGCATTACTCACTCACTCACTCACTATACCGCTTTATCCTGTATTCAAGGTCAAGGGGGGGTGGGGGGTTCAGCCTATCCCAGGATGCTTAGGGCACAAGGTGGGGTACACCCTGGACAAGGTGCCAATCCATCGCAGGGCTCACACACATACATCTGCATTACTCTGATTGTTTATTTACAATTTTTTGTGCAAAATGTCATTATTATTTTCAAAAGTTAACCAACTGGACATTAATTTAGTAACAGTGAAAACTTATAACTGGAAATAAACTCTTATATCTTAATAACTGCTAGTAACTATTACCAAACTTATGCTTTAGTCGTTTGTGACACTGTGCTCAATTAACTGCTTCTTAAAGATAATAAATTTCCCTGAGCTTGGCAACCAGCTTGCTGTTGTGTCGATATCAGCAGCTAACTAAGACGGCTTTAGATTTACAGATAATTCAAAAACAGTTTTAAATTCTGTACAGTACCACTGTATCCAATTGTTACTCTCGATGGGCTTTAAAATTCTGTTTTTGTACTTTCATTACTTTTAAGATTCAGTAGCACGGTTTCATTAATTTAATTAAGTAATTATTTTACTTAACCTTATTAAACTCTCTTGTTGGTACCGACAAAGTAAACATTAAAAAAACACAAGAAGTTAATATAATTTTTTTAAACAACATTAGAGGTCATCTGAGTGAGAACCATTTAAGTGTTCTAATCAATTATATTTCTCAAGACCTCAACACTCAAACTCATGTGCATGGATGAATAATTCATTTAATAAACTAATAATAGATCCCAAATTATATACTATGGCATATATGTTGATGTTCATTTCTTCATTGCATCTGCTTTGTAGTTCTTTAAATACAACAGCATTTCAGATTTAGCAACAGACACAAACAAACAAGAAAATTATATCTATATATTTTTTTACTTCTTCGAACATAGATTCCGAAAGACTTGCTTTAGGTAATTCAAAAAAAAAAAAAAAACAGTTCATGGGACATTGAACATGCAATTTTGTAAGAAACCGTCATGGAAACTCATTTGGCAGACATGTGATTACTGTATTGAACATCGCATCTAATGCTAACGAAGCTAGCAATGAACAAAAGTTCCACACATGCATTTGCACACACACACAAACACACTGATGCATTTAAAAATAAAGAGAATAAAATTGAATCTTGTTTCTGGTCACTATTGATTACACTGATTCATGATTATGCCTAAGCAATCATCAGCAAATCCCATGGAGCCTGAGCATCCACGCTGACACTCCACGCAGACAGCTCCACAAATCTCTGAGCATTAGAACTCAATAATAAACTATGTCTAGAGAGAAAAAAAAAACAAAAAAAAAAGATTAAATACTTTGACAAGATTATCCCACTGGCACCATAAGGAATATAACAGCTGTGCTGTGCAGTAACAACAGCGCAGCAGAAACGGCGTCTCACCTATTATTTCACGGCATTTTACCCACATCCCTCTGTTCAGCAGCACAAACAAACAGGAACACATGGAGATAAGGCCGCACAGCCAGAGCACAATGTGGTCTCATTTGTTTTTCCACAGTGCTGTTTGTCATCTCCATAGCCCTGTGTTGATCTTCTCGTCATGCAAAAGTTTGCCTCAGATGACAGTGTTGATGTCAACTTCCCTCAATGTTCCTGAATGTTGGATAGTTTCGATAGTTTGGATAAATACTGCTGACGCTGAACATTATTATTATTATTATTATTATTATTATTATTATTATTATTATTATTATTATTATTATTATTATTATATCTAATGATATGCAATTAATATTTTAATAACCAGCTGACATACAATACAGTATTATTGTTGGAGTTGATTTAGTACTGTGTGTTAACTTTCTTTCTTTAAGATTAGTTATTTTGGACATTTCTAGGTTTTTAGATATTAATTTTCAGTAATTGCCTTGATATTTCTCTCTCTCTGTGATGCTGATACATTATCCTTTATGGAAAAGTCACACATGTATGACATGTGACTGTTTTGACATCATGTGAGGTGGCATATGAAAAAGAATCTGAAACTGCACTCCACATGCACTACATTTGTGAAAATAAATGAATTGTGTGAGCAATCAGCAATGTGACTAAGAACACATGGACTATATGCATGTGTATATTCATATGAAAAGTGGAAAATGTGTGAAACATGAGTTTTTCTATAGGCAAAATCCAAACCTGGTTTTGCTTTAATTGACACACACAGCAGTAAGTTTTTGACTTTTCTTGGTGTGAGTTTCATAGTGCTTTACACTTTGGCACTCATGTCTATGCTAGGAAGATCCTGTCTCAACCATGGCTGTGATTTGAGAAAATAGAGGACCAGGCATATAGGGGCATATGGGCTTCAATACTGGAAATATAAATGTATAATATAATGTATAAAATATAATGTAATTAAATAGATCTAATATTACCACATGCAAGTAACAATAAATAATTAAAAAAGAAAAACAATTAGAAATAAAAAAAGAAATTTATTTACATTAATTTTCTAATATAGATCATCAGGTTTTACAAAAACTTGGGAAGCCCATTTAAAGGAGAAGAAAATCCTTTACAATATTGTGATCATGGATCAATTACCTAATAACAGTTTAGTGACAGTCATTTAATAAATCAGAATAATATCCTCATTCAGTGTATAAAACGTTTATTAAGCCTGTTGTGTTAAAAGGAAGCTATGACCAGTGAGTTTACAGCTAGAATTAGGTGGTATCTCCTTGAGCACTCTGTCAATTCAATTCAATTTTATTTGTATAGTGCTTTTAATGAGTTTACGGTTTATACAATCAAAAGAAACTATTAAATGTATCCTTTTTTATTTCAAATGTATTTATCTAGGTTAACAACAAATAATGGTACAAATGAACTCAGTAAGAGCATTTTGACAATCTCTCTCTCGCTCTCTCTCTCTCGCTCTTATATTGACTACAGACCTTATTCTTTACAGGATCATGAAAACCCTGAAACCTGTACCAGGGAACTCCGGGCACTAGGCAGTGTACACCCTGGATAGGGTGGCAATCAGTCTTATTGCACAAGCACTCACACACTTACATACTATGGGCAGTTTGGAAATGCCAGTTAGACTAATCTGCATGTCTTTGGAGTGGGAGACAAGAAAGTAGGCAACTCACCAAGCATGAGGAGAACATGCAGCATCCACACAGATACACACACACACAGATCTGAAGGTTAATTCAACCCTATAAAAATATATAAAATAAAAATATAATACATATAAAAATTCAACGCAAATTCACAACTATGTGTATATGTCCTGTAACTGCAGCTTTTTGCTGTTTAATAATTGAGCAGGTCCGTACTGTGATTTTGAGTTTATGTGATTAATTGTATAAAATGTATGTGGCTAAATTTACCTATTTGTCTTTGTTTCTTTGTTTCTTTGTTTCTTTCTTTCTTTCTTTCTTTCTTTCCAAAACTAGTCAATATTTAACAAAAAAGAGATCATGGTTTATAGTTTCAGCCATAGTAATTATGATATATACTGTGCTTACGTCAAGCAATAATTTGAACAAAAAATTCCCAGCCACTCTATCTAAACTCATTCTCGCCACTTTATCTAAACAACACTCTACTCGAAAATACATGTTCACAAAGCACAAGAAAAAAGTCTAAAACAGCACAACCTCCCACCCCAGCTAATCCATTAAAAAGAATTAAGATATCACTGTCATTGCATGCTCCAGGAGGAAGTGTTAGAAATACTTCCCTGCATGCATTTGGAAGTTTTTTGGCAGCAGCTCATGTTTGCCTTGAAGAGTCCCTGGCGCTGTTGAAATGGCAGCAGGATGCTGGACCCACCGGAATCCTCGTTTCAATGCCTGCATTCAAAAAAGTAGCGAGCGCCCTTCACATGGCATCAGGATGGCCACAGCCAGTCACCTGACTGCTGGATCTCCATGAGACAGCTGCTGTCTTGTGTGGTTTCCTACAGAAGATGGCATCCACATATAGCCATGTGCTGTCCAGCTATCCACATATTAATGGTAAAGAAAGCACTGGCCTGCCAAGCAGATATTCTGTAGGGGTCTGGTGGCAGAAAAACAGGTCATTTGATTCTATTCATCTATTCTATTAAACTATGCTATTATTTAAAAAAATGTTTTTAATGCATTTTGAGTCTGCATATGGTGGCTTGTATTTTGTGTGAGTGTGTGTTTTATAATTTTAAACTGAAACCTGAACTCACTTTGCTCTTTCAGAATCAAATCAAAACTTTGTATTTGTTTGATGATGATGACGGCTGATGTTTTTTTCTTTTCTTTCTTTTACCAGCTTTTTTCCCCAATTGTATCACCTGCCACACACCAGCCAAGTGTGTGTTTCAAACTGCTGCACTTGCTGCATCACATGGCAGCATGACCCCTTCCAAGGTGAGCGTATCTCACTGATACATACAGTGCATCTGCCCTCTTCCGTATACAGGAAGACCTAGCGGTCCACAACTGGCTAATGTCACTGAGATTGGCAGGGGAGAGAGTATTTCGTTCCTCCCACACAGAGAGCGTGGCCATGGAACTTGTTTCTAGACCTATGGTAGGAACCAGACTTGTGTCAAGAAAATATATTGCCTAAAAATAAATGTTTCTTTAAGACCATGATTAAGGAGATGTTTGAATTGAAAAAGGAAAAGAGAATCAAAATGCAATTCTATGTAATCAGACCATGATGCAGAATCAAGTCCACAAGCTATGCAGGAAATTAAAATATTTACCCTGTGCGTGTAAAACCATAGTGTACCAAGTAGTTTTGACAACCATTTGGATGATGTATACTTTTTCCACTATGGAGAGTGATGGATCAGGCAGATGAGGCTCTGGGTTGCTGTTCGTAAAGTCAGTGGTTCGAGCTTACCGCACTGCTCGGTCACCACCGGACAATCCTTGGATCCTTAACCCTATGCCCTATACAACCCACCCATTGCATGCATTGCCAGTCCAAACCCATTTAGAAAATGTGAGGGTTGCAAAAGGATGAGCATCTCACATAAAACTTGGTCCAGATCTTGTGGCTCAAATGATCCAATGTGGTGACGACTAGAATAAAAGAGAGGAAGCCCCGGCCAAAATCATTGCTTTTTTCCATGAAGTAAGTCTACTTTTCTATCTTACTGAATTTTCTGAAATTCTGAAATGCATTAATCTTCTACAAAGTGGGTTTATATCCAGCCCCCAACCTTCATATTAAAGAACTGGGAGCTCTGGGTTGACACCACTGGAAATATGTTTCACATTCAAATACCTTAAGGAGTATTATACTGGGACAAATTTCAGAAGAGTGGAGGCACTAAGTTGAACAAGTTTCCAATGAGATTTTATTCCCCCCAATTCTATCTTAATATGAAGCAATCGTCATGCAAGGAGAGGAAAAAAAAAGAGGCTTTCAGACATGTCTCGCAGCTATATAGATGGGTTCAGCATATAAAAGTTAACATAGCATATCATTCCACCACTCCCCACTCATCTCCTTCCCTGCGGGTGTGGGGAAAAAATAAGCGTATTATCAAATTCAGCATAATTTCTTGTATGCGTGAAATGGCCACCTCTTCTGGGAACACAGGGCCTAATGATGAGTGGCAGCCTTTTTAACTTAGGTGGTGCGGACCAAAGGAGACAACGCACACCAGACCCAGATGCTGCTAACATTTCCACCGATTAAATGCGCAGAGGTGACTGTCTCGCCAAAAGGAACCTCAAGCACCAAGAAGAAAAAAAATAACTAAATAAAACGGTAGCCTTGTCAGACAGAGTTTCGTTAGAAAAAGTCCATTGAGGGACACCAGAGTCTGATGAAGAATGGAGGATGGGGGAAATTACAGGTTGCTTGGTTACTTAGCAATTTGTGAACTTCATCAACTTCCAAGAAAGAAGGAAAAGACACAAGAGGGGGAAAAAAGATTCCTCCCAATTGCCTCGCACAAGCTGGGCACATGGCACTGTGCTGGAAACACACTATCCTTTGTGTGACACTGTAATGTGTCCCTCCTATTTCCTGTGCTGAAGCCACTGACGCGTGTCCTGCTCTCGCTGCCTCTTCCAGCCTGCTGGAAGTACTTATTTGTCATTTCCTCTCCGGACTCGGGGAGACTCAATTCCATTCTCCTGACAGCTGAGCAAGTGAAGGGTAAAATGATGAGGGAGTTCCAAAGTAAACACATTAACTGACTTTTCAGACAAGAAGAGACCCCAAAAAACTGCCACTGTCCTCCTTTGCATTCTTAAAATGTGTTCCTTGAGAAATGATGCTTATCTCTAGCAAAGGGTATTCAATTTTAAACAAATAAAAACGCTGCCGAAGGTTGTTGTTTAAGGTGACTGTCATTTTTTTTTATGTCCGCATCAAGGCAAGTCTTTTATTTGGTGGGGATTTTAAATTAGCTATGCCTTGTTGTAATATAATTTCTATTATTTTAGTATTTTTTTTTAACAGGTGCAAAGCTCTTTTTCCAACTAACAACATTTCTGTGTAATCACTATCACCCGAAATACAACGAACAACATCTGAAAAGAACACCAAACCATAATGTTTAGCCCAGTGCTTGTTTTGCAGACAGGACATTGTTAGAGTTGAGAAATTCATTGTGGTCTCGCTGAGGCCTCCTCCTCTCCATCGTCCTCATTAGGCCTGGAGCAGGGTTCGGGATAATGAGAAAGCAGAATCGAGGGTGGTGGCGTGGATTTGGCGGCCACTGCGAGGCAGCTCCAACATCCACATCCTGACAGCTCTTTCTGGATGATGGGCTGAGCGTAATTTGACGGCCTTGTGTATAAGTACACCATATTGTTTGGGAATTAAGTGCAGCGTCAAGGCCTGTAATTACACGCTTACAATAACGGGTTTTCAGAGATGCTGGAAATAGCTCGCAGGGTTCCGGCCTATGTTCCAGCCGCCGGCGAACTTCATAGCGATGGGCCGTGCTGACTTTCAAATGTCAAGCGATTCTTATTTTAGAAACAAAGCGCCTTCTTTTACCGCTTGCTGATGTGGGAGGGCAGAAGCCTATTGTTTAAATGTTTCCTGATTACATTTACAACAAGAGAAACAATGTGTGATCATTGCCACAGGAACTACTGTGTGAGAGGGAAGGGGCTGGGTGAAAAATATTCCACTAGGCAACCAAACACGAAATCTACAGTTTAAACATCTGCTGGACAAAACGTCTTAATAAGCACTTTTCGAGTCCTGTTAGATGCATTTATTTGCATTTAAGGAGGAAGCAGTTATAATCCAACAGAAGGATAAGAAAGTGACAAACGTCCTGACTGATAAGTAAACTCATCTAGTAAGGTGAAGGAATAGGGTGGTAGTCTACAGTAGGTGTGTCGTCTGTCTGTGTTGTCATTGGCCCGAGTGTTTCTAATAGACTCCCCAGGCTGTACTTCTCCCAGAGACATAATCAGTCAGCGAGCGCTCCTCTCCCCTCGGCCTAGGCCAGCGCAGCTTCAGGCCAGAGAGAGGCGGCTCTGTCCAGTCAAATGGCCTGCTGGGACAATCCACACCACCCCCGTTTAACAGGACGCCTACGGCCCTCAATGACTGGCCAAATTCAAGGACATATAGCAATAGACTCAGGACAGCTCGTCTAACTTTAACCAAATCAGGTGCACTGCTCATGTTTTACAGATGAAAAATAAGAAACAATTCAACACCGCCACATTCGTTGCAGCAGCCATTACTTGCATTGATGATTGATGTCTTTGTAATCAAGTGATATTTAGGTCAACCTGCCAAAATAATGAATTCACGTTCTACACTAACAGATTCATATAAAGCAGAACCAATTCTAGTCGATTCCCCTTCTTTGATCCAACCATGACATTCCACCAACACTCATTATTCCATGATGATGTAGAACTATTCTTGGAAGTAAATACTAATGCTACAAAATAACATGCAATTTGACAGTTCTCAGTGGCCTAGTGGTGTGTTTCTGTCAGATAGATCTCAGTGCACCAAGGTAACCACATGAGGAAAGGTGGGCGCCTGACTGTAGAGCTCATCACCGGGTTCAGAGAAAGTTCATGTAACCACACTGCAGGGTCAGACCTCCACCCTCAGCCTCATTTTAAATCAAGACCAGTAGAGATGTGCAAGCAAATACGAATCAAACAAATCATCATGATGCCCGTAATAACATTGTCAGAGCTATAATGGTACAATGATTGTCCCCTTTAATTTGAAGGTAAAGGCTTAGTAAAACTTTTTTTTCCCACCCAATACTTTACATTTATTTCTAGACTAGACTGACTTTTAGAGATTGATAAATACAAGTCAATATTTCATTTTACTTTTTGTAAAAAGGTTATTTCTTGGTAGTGTTTTAGTCTGTGCCAAGAATTTTTCCCTTTTTTTTTTTTTTTTAAAGAAACCTTGTTCTCCCATTTTCATTTTGAAATGAACAACGAATGAGCACAAAATCCAGAGACCCAGACTGTGTCCCCAATACATTTAATAGTAGGGCACTCATCTATTTAGTGTGTACTTGTGTCTGTTAGATCAAGGTTTGTAGATCCCAGAATCAAAATGTCAACATGACCTGTTCTTTCTTCAGCCACAGCAAAGAGGAAAAGGAGGGTGACACTGCTCCATCTACATCCTTACAAATGACTTGCATACTAATTCTATACTTATATCAGACTTTTGGTTGATTGACCAATGACAGGGGCGCCTGCATATTTGCACCACATACAGTAGAATATCTGTTTTTCCTGGGTTGGGTGATGGTATACTGTAAACTCAAGGAATGGATTCAATTTACCAAATGTGAAGTAAAACTTACATAGACACACAAGCAAATGGAACAAGAGTACTGTAACATGGATCACTTGTGGTTTCCTCACTACAGGAGGAATCGTTGTGGATCGACTTAATGCAGTGATTCTTCCCGCAAAACCCCTTCACCATCTTGGAAAAGCTCCTATTTATGCAGGATGTATTGTCTCTCCTCTTTAGTGTTACATGTAATGTACATGGTTCTAGTATTATGTACAATTATGTTAATATGGGATCATTGTACATCAGTCGGACGAACTGGCCGCTGGGAAAACAGGTCTGCTTGTATGTTCTAATTATTATGCCACTAAAGTCCACTTTCTTAGTGTCTGCTGGAGTGACTCATGAAGTTGGCCCTAGAATGGACATGGACTTCTGTCAGGAAGGTCGCCATTTCTGAAAAGTGGGTCAGCAATAAAATATTCATGTTGCGGATGGTTCGAGACCAAACCTCTAGACCAGAAGCCTCTGATCCTGGAGCCAGGGGCCCACTCATTAGGGTTGGCTTGTCAAATGATCATGTTGTCATGGGATCAGGTGACAACAACTGGATACACATCATATTAGCTAGGCTTTTTTTTTTTTCATATGAAAAAGAGACACTTGTCTGAACCACAAACTGCCATAAATGATTAGGACCACAATACATCTTTAAATGACCTGTAAAGTTATTGTTTCTATATGTGGTTTAAAAGTACATTTTAGTGTTGTGATGGCCATGTTAAGATTTTGAAATATGCATTGTTTTAAATTAGACCAGATTTTGCAACTAACGAGCTTAAAAGGTTTGCATTCATTTTAATTATAACAACCTCTAAACATTCCAATAAGATTGATTTATATACAATATTTATGCACCTTCCAAGTGATTGCCCACTGAGAGATTATGAATATGAGATATGAAAAACAGTAAAATACATAGAAAAAAAATTAAGGTGAAAGTATAGGTAATGTGTTGAACTCGACCAGCTCATTTTTAGTGTAGTCGAGAATTACAAAGAATAAAAATAGCGGATGAAATTAAGGACTTCATGTTAAGTTTTCATGTAAATTATCTAACAATTTAAAACGTATACTGTAAGCAATCGCTGCCTAAAAAAACATCTTCAACCCTCTGTAAATGGTCTTATCATATGCACAGCCATCACTATGTACTTGCTAACAAATTATAAGAAGTAAACTATCATTATAATAATCAATATTTAATGTTAACTGGACTTACTGCCTAGTGAGTTACATTAGCTGTTGGATCAAAGTTAAAGTTAGCAAAGAAAATAGGCTAACTCAGTTAAATATAGGCAGTTAATGTTTGCAAATTTCAGAAACTAGTCATTTTATATGCTTACTCCAGTATATCGGAAACATTTTAATGAGGTAGGGCTAGGGGTGCTTATCCTCAAGGTCCATACCTGCAACCCATGTTTGAATGCCCACAGATAACTATAGCATTCACTACATTGTGTAGCATAAGAAGGTAACAGCAGATAATGAATTGGAACAATTCTTTAAAGGCATTTTTTTAAACGAATGATAAAATTGGATAAAATTTGACAAGATAAGAGACCTTCAAGATCTGCAACAAGAAGTAATTTGTTCTTGAAATAAAATTAAGAAGAATATTAATACTTACTTCTAATAATACTCAGCTATATATATATAGTTACACATACAATTAATTAAGAAATTTCTATTCCTGTCTGCAGTTTGCTTTCTTACACAAGACGTGAATCTGTGTTTCAGACTGACTAATACCAATATTTAGCCTTCTGACTTTTTACTTGTTAATGCACTCAAAACTTTATTGCAGTAACAGCTTTGAATTCACTGGGTCACAGGAATATCAACCTTCAGCTTTTCAGATTGGTACTGTTGCCTTGCAGGGTGTGCCTGGAGGCAAGTTTGGCTCTTGTTTTGGAGAAAGTTTGCACTAAACCTACTTTTCCAAGCCTATGGAACACCCGTCCTCAAACCTGTTTACAGGAAAACGCCACATCACAGAGCCCACTGAGGGGTAATTTTGGAAGCGACCAAAGGCGTGCCATCAGCGTGGTGTTCGCTGCCGTTCTCTGAAACACTTATAATGAGAAGCGAAGAAAACATTTTTTTTCCATGACTCTCCTCCCTACAGTGCCATGGAAATGCAAAGGACTCCGGCTTTAACGCAGCTCTGCACAAAGCCCGCATTCTATCTTTCTGCCGTGAGAACACAGAAATCATAAAACAAACAAATGCACTAAAAATACTAACTTTGCCTATGCAAACATTCCCCCTTAATGAGACACTGTGCTAAGAGAAAGTGGCACTGCTTGCTTGGTTGTCGGGAGCCCGTGGTTTCACTATAGTGAGACGACCTAAAGGAGATCATAGGGGGTGGTGGGGGAGCTCGGAAAGGGTTGGTGTAATGCAGGCAGACAAATGAAAGAATTGGAAGGGAGGAAAGGAGCGAGAAGCAGAATCAAACAGTGATAGCAAGAGTGTGTGTGTTTCTCATATCTCAGAGGGGACTTGGAAAATGGGAAAGGGGTTGGAGTTTATAAACTTGGGGTCTTGAGTGCTCTGGAGCATGCTATCTTCTTTTAGTCACACCTAGAGGCCTTGCATTTCCTCTCAACAGGAAAAGCAGCATGGCAAACCATGATCGCATGTATTGTTCCAAAGCTGCTGTTCAGGGTGATTTGGCCTCAGGGCTAAGTCTGGAGTAGTGTTGGCAAGATTCTTCTCTTTGTGGAGGAAGCTCAAGATATGATGTGCTGAATCTTGTAGCTTTTTTACCTGATTATTAGAACTGTTTATAATACAAGTCAAATATGGAATCCCCAAACATGACAAAAATATATCTGAAGAGTTTAAATTATGAATGGATACGAAAATATATCTTGAGGAAATTGTTTGGCAATATTTCTAAGGCTTTCTAAACTGAATTTAAAAACATTAGCAAGGGCCTCTTAAAGGCTAGCTAGTGTAACGACAATGCATTACATGGGATTATCCACAACAAGTATTTTCTAGTTATCTGGTGAAACCTAATGAGCAGTTACCTTTTAACATGTGTACAACTAATACAACTAATCCCTACACATCTAACATCTAAATGTCCATTAACAAATCCCTTAATCTGAATATCAGGTAGCATTCTTTGAATAACTATGTTAATAAACAAATCATCCGTTAAGTCACTAGCTAGCTTAGCCAAAGCCCTTATGTTTTCAGGGATGCTAGTTTCATTAGTTCCTAACTAACTCACGGTAATTTATTCATGTAGCTGCACATTCAGCTATCTACTGTAGCATACATACTTTATGCATACACATTTAGCCATAAGCATAAACAGATCTTAATACAAAGTTTTTCGTCTGTAAAATGTTGAATGAAATGGCTAGCTAATCAAGCACACTGAGCTAACAATAAGGTAAGCTCAATAGCTGATCTTCCCAGATTTTGGCTTGAAGATTTGTAGATAATTATCATCATATTTACTTTAAAGCATTTAAAACTAAGGACGTCTGATAAAAATCATTCAAGGATGCTAAACTCAACCTACTGTACCTGTCCCAGAAGTTCTGGGAATCTCCTGCATATTAATAGAAGCTCCTTGACTCTCAGCAAATCATAAACAATATCCCAGAAAACGGGAAATAGTTTTGCCTATACCCAAGGGGGAGTTACAAATGTAAAAATCACAAACAAATTATTAGACAAAACAATATAATATGGATTCATATAAATAGGCTTCAGGCCCCCCACAACCCTGTAAACAGGATAAAGCAGTATGGATGTATAGACCATGAATGAGTGAATTACAAAATATTGGAGAAGTCAGACATACGTACCATTCTAGGTGTGTATGCATTCTGGCAATTATTAAGTATAATGTTTTCAGATTTTTTTTTTCAATTCATTTGTTTATTTTAGGGGAGGGGACACTGTGGTCAAGTGGGACCTACCTAAGATGAGTTTTTGCAGTGTTTCTCAACTGTTTCCACTGTCTCAGACACTGCTACTGCTGACTAAGTATATAGCACATGATGTGTCGACTTTGAGCTAAAAAACATTACTAGCATAGAAGGAAAAGTACTACACTTAAATTATACTTCAACAAGTACTGTTACAGTGCCATGTACTCGAGGACTAACAGGAGTACATGTACAAAAGCTGGTTACTTTCCTTCACTCATCATATAGTCATTTTTTTCACATTACACTGAATGTAAACCTGTGAATGCGACAAAATATTGATCAGCTTAATTGTATTTCTAAAATCTTTCTAAAATATTGTGGATGTGTCATTATTCAAGTTTGTTTACAAGTCCTAGTTCTCATGCTCTGTCATGTAATAGAGGGAGGCTGAGCTAGGGTGTAGGAATTTGGAATGATTTACCTAGATGCAATTCTCGTACACTTTTCTAATTTTACTCAGATACAAATAGTTTCTGCATTTAATATATCTTCCTGGTCATGTGCATTACCTTCCTCAGATATATATTCATTTATGTATTTATTTAAAGAAAGCTTGGTCAAAATTATAGAAGGTAGCATGAGGATGAATTTATGGTATTCACTATAACCCTATAACTATAAGGTTAAAACCTATTTACTCTAATATAATATAATGTTGTTCGCATTCTGTGGGCCATAGCTTACATAAAAAAAACAATGAACAAAATCTGCTCATCCACAAGGCAGCATAAAGAAGGGGTGGTAAATTGTAGTCATTTATTATATGATCTGCTTATTTGCCAGCTATATACTGGCCAGATGTCCTGGCAAAACAGCTGTCGACCATCATCCTACAGAGGTTCCTCCAGTTGTGTCTGCAGTTAGGGTGCACAGAGATCATGGTCCATTCTTGCATCCTAAGCTCTTTAATCCTCATTCAACTTGTGCTGTGGGTTTTCATTCTTTACTGCTTGCTAGGCGAAGTGTGCACTTAGGGACCTGCACTGTTTCAATGTAAAAAACAAACAAACAAACAAAAACAAACAAACAAAAAAAACAGCCAACTGTATTAGCCACGTGAAGGGTGGTTAAAGTGGGGAGGTACTGTTGTTAATCAAAGCTGATACCAATCTTTGAAGCTATTTAGGTGCAATTTAGATCATTGTACAATTTCTCTGTCACAAAAGATGAAACGCAGCGAAAATTACAGGAAAAGTAAAGAAAACATGCTCTAATACCAACTACTCATCCAGCTTAGATTCTTCAAAGCAATTGTAAAAATGTAAACAATTAACTATAAGACTGGGAATATGTTCATAAATAATGTATTTCTCTTCTTATTTCCACTTAGAAAATAAGATTCAAAAATGAATAACCTTATATAGATTGAAAAAAGTTTTCCTGCTGTGAATTGACACACAAGATATTAGCCTTTCCCCAAAGGCCAACAGAAGAAAAGAAGAAAAAGAAGAAGAAAAAAAGAATAGCAGCAACATCCGTGCCTAACTAAACAGACAGGCAATTACTGTGAAAAAACTGTGCACCAAATGTGCCGGAATGAATAATAAACAAATTATTAGTATTCTTCACATCAAAATTAAGCGTTAAAAAAAAAAATACACAGAATGCGATTAGACTCATCGATTACAAATTTATTATTTAAAAAAGAACCACCTGTTATTTCTAACAAAAAGAAAAATAACTGGCAAAAAACTGTATGCATTTTTAGATAATATTACTACATAATATACTTTTTAATGTCTGGAGGATGAGTGAAGACATCACAGGTCCTGGATCTTTGTCAGAACGTCTGACTTTCCTTAGTCGCAGCTAAAGGTTAAGGCTTCTCCTTGTAAGCAGCGTATAGAGCTCATTAGCCAGACCACCTGGCACTGATTAGCTCGGCTTTACAAAACCCACTGTGCACTTTAATCCAAACCCTGCTACTAGGCTCGTGTGCGCTGAAAGGTTTAGCTAGATTTTCAAAGAAACATTTCATGGCTTCTAAATCGATCAGCTTTATACTATAATTAAATTTTTTTTTTTTTAAAAAGCTTTTTCTCTGAAGTTTCTGCCTTTATGAAATGGCGTTCATCAAATTCTTTAACGGTGGTAATGTAACAGTTACCTAACAAGCTTTAGAAGAAAAAACATTCTGTAGATTCAACTTCCATTGGTAGTTGACGGGACAATTGCCACTATTTTCACTGTTAAAATGTTTCCTGTTTAAACCAATTTTACACTGTACTACTTTTTTTCCCTATAAATTTAGTAAAGATTCAGAGTCTTGGACGTGTGCTATGCCAGATTTATGGCGGTTTCAACCAAAGAGATCTGACATCTAAAAAAAAAAAAAAAAAAAAACGTTCTAAATATCCTTAATTTTTTATTAAAATCTTGTTATACTATACAGTAGATTTGATGGCAAAGCAAAAATGAATAGACTAATTCCCAGAATAGTGTCTTTATTCCCTCAGGCTGATTGTTTATGTTTTGTTCACTTGACCACATTACTGTACTGTATGTGCACAAGCCAGGAACATGCTGATTGATGATGTAAGCAGAACCCACCATGTTCTTCAATGCCATTGCAAAAAAAAAAAAAAAAAAAAAAAAAAAAGTTCTAGAATTTGGCCAAAAGGTTTACAGGGTTACAAGTAATCATCACAAAAAATGCTTTAATCACACAGCATAAAACCAGCTTTGCAGATATATGTTGATGCAACCATAATTGCCTTTTTTGGCCTGCTAACTTGCAATCATTTCTTTGACTGGTCCTCAGCATTTGAGCACTTGTTGACCTAAAACTTTCCATCATTACAAATGTGTCAGTCATGTGTATATTATACAGTATGTACACAAAGTAACCATATGATGTAATGGTCAGTACTGTATGTGATAATAGTCAGTACTGAGTTGTCTAAAGCCAGCACTGAGGTCTAAATTTGCTCAACACTGACCAAGCTAAGCTCTCTCTCTCTCTCTCTCTCTCTGTCTCGCTCTCTCTCTCTCTGATGAGTCAGCCCATTCTCCTGCTCCTCGACCGTCCTGTTTGTTTGGGATTTGTGGGCTCGGCCCAAAAGAGGGAAAAACAGCAGAGCTAGGAGGGAGGAAAAAGAAGGTACGGATGGAGAAAAAAAAAAAGAAATGTTGTTCAATATTTGGATGTCTTCTGCCTGTCTGCTTAAATATTGCCCCGTGGCCGTCGGGATGGAGCTGAGAACAAGGGCTTCAGTAAGGCTGACAGGGAGATCTCTGTGGCGATGAGGGCGAGTGTTTATCTGTCTGTCTGACGGTTTATCGGGACTGTCAAATTATCCTTCTCAGCAAACACCATGGCTGCCGCATGAATGTAAATAATATGTGCCATGTAAATCACGTGATTACGGCAAGTCCCAGTGCCTCGTGTAAGGCTACTTAACAACACTGAGAGCCTTTTGACTACGTTTCCTAAATAAGCGCAAAATACGGTTTTCAAATAGGTCCTAAATTACATACATAAATGTTCCGTACACCCCATATTCTACTATGTCCTTCTTCACAGAGAGACGTCTCATAGTTCAGTGCTGCGCAAAGCACATGCAAAGCGAAGGTGTGAACTTACGTATATACAGTGCGCAATATTGCTAAATGGAAGAAATATAAGAAGCGTGAAATGAAGTGACAGAGCGGCATTATTTCTAACAAGCACAGAACAGTCGTGGCTGAAGTTCTGAATCAACCCGGAGCTGAAGCATTTCAAGCAGAGAGAAACGCTTGCTCAGCCAAGAGCAACATCTTGACGGACTGCCTGTCAATGTAGCGTCTCTCTCTCGAACATTATGAGACTTGTTTGAGTTGCTCCAGTTAATAAACCAAATTGCGCAAAGTGCGCTCCCAGATTGACAGCAGCTTTCATTAAAATCAGATCACGCCGCATGAAAATATCCTCCGTTGAAAATTTCTGATTCCACACGAGTTACCCTGTAAATAACCTGCAAACAAAAATAAATTGTCTAGCAGTGCTATGATTCATAAGCATGGGAATCTTCATCTTAGTCTGTGGACGCAAACGTCAATATGTCTATTATAAATCACTGTGGATGTGTGGCACAAAAGGAGGATATCGTAAAACTGCTATGAGATATCCAAAGGAATATGAAATGCAGCCCATATAACAAAGGACTTCAAAGTGATTAAAAGATTTGGCAACATAACCCAACCAGGATAAATTGTTTTTATGCTTGGTGCAATGAAGTCGTGCCCGGCTGTGAGTGTTGGGCTTCAGCCAGAGCATGAAATTCACTTCCATTTAGCCTCAGAAATAGTTGCTAAGGAGTCAGTGTATTGACCAAACAACTCACATGCTGCCATTCAGACAACTGTCTCAGATTGTCACAGTCATGTTATTTATTGCTCTTGACATGCCTGGTAAGAATATATAAGCTCTGATTTTGACAAGTGTAAACAGACATGCTACATGCTCCTCCAGAAAACCGTTGCAGTCACTTTAACCCCAAAAAAACATTTTTCCACTGGGTTCATTCATTCCGGTTCGGTTTATCGTCAGTGTCAGTCATAATCTACTTATGCAGCACTGCATGAGTCTGTATCCATGAACATTCAAATACTTTAATCTATACACACATTTACCTTTAGTTTCCACATTGATTCATAACCTATCCTATTCATTCGGTGTTATTATTTTTTTATGTGTTCTTGGCTTAACCCTTTAATATCTCAGGACCTGACACCAGTTCCAGACTTATGCCGTCTACACGGTGCCTTGTGAGTGGTAATTTGCAAATTGTAACAATGACATTTCCCACCCTAGAACGTACGACATGCTAAGTGCAGAGAGGGAAAAAAAAGAACCTCTCCACAAAGGCATGTCTGTCAGAGCACGTCAAGCGCAGAAAAAGCTACATTAAACACAATTTTCACCTAATGGTACTGGTCTCCTATAATCATCTTTAAATAATAATGCACATGAACACACATGATGCACGACATCATGAAACAAAAAAATGTAAAAACAAAAATTTAATAACGACATAATATTGACAAAATTGAATAATAATGATTGCTTATTTTATACAAGGAAATAGCTATACAACAATCAATATTTAGTATGGAGTCCATTATTCTTCTAAATCTGCTGGATCTGGCTGGACATAAAGTCAAAAAAAAAAAAAAACACGTCTGAGGTCATTTGCTCAATCTATGCCTGCTTGATCGCTTTCTGAAGATCATGGACAAAAGACTTGAATTGACTGCTACTGCCTTCGACACCATTGTCCAACAATTTTCTGTTGGAAAAATGGAGATGGATACCATTGTGACATTTTTTCACTAGTTTTACAGTTAATTAGCATGACTCTTTAGCCAGATAACTAATTAGCGACATCACCTGTTTTGTGCACATGGAGAACCATACAGTAATACATGGCATATGTTGTCTTAATACTTTTGGCCACCAATTTACAGTATATTAACTGATCTAAAGCCAATAATACTACAAACTACTTTAAAAAAAGAGAAGAGGCTTTTTACACAATCTATAAACAGGGAACCAATTTGTAGCTGACAAGACGAGACGAAGTTGGAATTTCAAGTCAAGGGGCTTTTTCAGCCATTTTACCAGCTGTAGGTAAGGAAATAAATGTTGCAACATCACCTGAAATTTAGCATTATTTCTCACTTGGTATATTTTTGGGGTTATGGTTCATCCACAGCCTCTACCAGGGAACCATAAAAATCCATCTGAACTTCAGACAGAAACACTGAAGCCATTAGAAACGTAACACAGACTTAGAAGTGACCAGGCATTGTGGGTCTGTAAATTAATTAGTCTCACTGTACTGAATAATATGCTATGAAATATATAACCAACTTCAATAAAAAGTAACTGCTTGAAATGTGGCTCGGTTTGTTTAGGCATTAAAAAAAATGTATTTGCCAAAATTCCTTAAACTAATTTTAGTATCAGTATAAGTTCTGTAATTCTGTAAATTTCCATGTTGCCCATTTGAGTGACACAACATGGTCTTAACTGGAAAGTGTCGCACCACTGCGGTTGACTGGTTCCAACGCCAGATACAAACACACGTCCTCACATCCTCACGTAGAAAATTTCCTTCGTTTTAAAGAATGAAACAGAGGATGGGGTACCCCCTACCAGACCCACATTAGACCACATCTTCTGGTCGGACAGTACCACGAGGTGTGGATGGCATCAGTACAGTATGTAGCAGAAATACACCCAAAACCTGATCTGTCCTTTGGTTTCAGACAAGGAGCCAAGTCATTTCTGCAGATCTCGACATGAGACACTGTCTGCGTGTCCTTTAATAACATGTACTGTATGGTTGGGTTATTCTTGGATTATCATTGCTGTATTTGTGTCCATGGAGATGAAAGTTGTGAAATACCTCAAAGAGTTTGAATCTGAAGTAGATATTACTGCATTACAGATCTCACTTTAGATGTCAATAAGCCAAACTTTTATTTTGCTGCTCCAATAACCCACACGATGGCCTGATGCTTTAAAGTTCACTTCTGTGTGTGTGTGTGTGTGTGTGTGTGTGTGTGTGTGTGTGTGTGTGTGTGTGTGTGTGTGTGTGTGTGTGTGTGTGTGTGTGTGTGTGTGCTGTTGGTGTGGAGACTGAGATGAAATAAGAGGAGCTAAGTTTATGTGTGTGGGTCTGTCTTTTGAATTTGTAGGTGGAAGTAATGTGTGTGCATGTGGAAAAGCTGCGCATCCTGCCTGGAGCTCCAGCACCCGCTGGCTGTGCCAAAGAAAACTGTGGTCGGAAGAGAGCGCTAATAGAGCATGATGCACGTCACCTGAAACTAGAATCATCGGCAACTGAGAAACCACAGCGAGCAGCCATCCTCCTGCTAACGCTGGCCAGGAGCTCCTGTTCCAGTTCCAGCCCCCTGATCTCCCTACACCATTAGCTCAGCTCGGCTTCCAATCGCGTGCCTGCCTCCCCCCCCTGCTAGGAGCTGGCCAACAACGGCGGTGACGTCCGGCCTATTAACACTTCCTCTGACTTCACCCCTTTGAATCTCCCAGAGCTCTGAGATCTCGAGCTTTAGTGAGGAGCTGCTGCGGTGCCAAAGCCATCTGCAGCGAACCTTCATTGTGCTGTGCACTCAGTAGCGTTGGTGCGTATCTCCTTGGACCTCTTCATGGTCTAAAGATAATTTAGACTGGGGCTGGTTAATGTAAGCCAGCTATCTATTGTGCCAAAACACTGAGTTGTGGCTTTTATGGAACGTGCACAGGCCATTCAAACCGCTTCATGAGTTCCCCTACTGTCTGGACCTTCTGGGTCCTGTCAAAGTCACGGTCATTGCTCTAGTAATGAGCCCAGAATGGGGAGAGTCAAAGCACTGGCAGACGTTTCTCTCTAGAGGAAAAGGTAGTGTGCACAAAAAGAGTTCAGAAGCAGAAGAATTTGGCTTTATTTTACTGTTTCAAGGCTTGCTGAACATAATAGTCACTCTGCGTATCATTGTGTATTTTTTATAGGTGAACTAGACAATAATAAAATCGCTTACCTTTAAAAGTAATGTGGAAATTTCTAAGGAACATAAGCATAATTGCTGAAACCATTTGTTCAAAGAAGGTAAGGGGAAAAAAATCTATGAAGGTCTTTTTGCATATACAGTAGACTCTGGTATATTCGCAATGTTATAATGCTCTCATGAAGTATTGTACACACTGATATTGTTACTTAATAGGAGACAATATAGTTTATAGCAATGATTACAGCATACAGAGATGGTACTAATCCACTAGGGCAAAATAATGGCAGAGTTTAGAAAAGAAATGTTTCTCCGGAATTGGAAATGTTTACAAATAGACATGACTGGTTTTTGTTAAAAACTGATTTAATTCCATTTTTATTCTATACTTTATTAAATTGATTATATGAATGGAGGCGTAAAACCGACTGACATTTACAGAAGACTTCAAACACAGACTCTTAGACTTTGAATGATGCACACATTTAAAAGAAGACAGTACATCCGTAAATGACAGCTCAGAGCACATTGCAGTTGTTCCTATGAACATTCAGGTAGTGGAACGCCTGATCTTGGAAATCCATGGATAACTTGCTACCAACTTGCGGAAGAGACACATCTCCCTGTGAGAACTGATTATTCACACAATTATTCACAAACACCACTTGCACATTACAGGAACTCAGCTGGAAGTTATTGTCACATCCCCTGTACAGTCCTGACATCACTCCAAGCCATTTCCACATATTTGGGCCATTAAAGGAGTTCCTGGGTGGCCAGAGTTTTAGGCGTGATGCAGCCAGTCTGATCATGGCTCTGGTGTCCTGAGAAAACGTTCTACCTTGATGGTATTCAAGCACTAGTGAAACACTGGGGTAAGTGCATTAGTCTAGCAGAGATTATACAGTATAGAGAAAAAAGGTAGTTTTTATTCTCATAACATATTCTCTGTTATTTTGCACAATCAAAAGTCCCAGTATTACTTAAATGTTCCTTGTACATTGAAAGGTATTTTAAAATTTTTTTTTTTTTATCTAATATAATCACATCTTAAAGCTTAGTAGCTATGAAAGTAAATGATATCAAATATCAATATGTGATAACGATTGATGATTCAACTCAAGAGTCTTCCCTATTATTTATTTCATTGTTACCCTAAAGCATCATGAGTGCATTTTATATCATTACTGCCAAGGAAATTCAGTCCCCGTATGCTTACTTGTAGACACAGTATAACATTTAATGATTTATTCTTTTTAATATGGGGAAGACCCCCCCCCCCCTCCTTATTTTCTGCTCTGAAATGTGAATATGATAAAATCCCATTTTGGTGAGAAAAACAAGGAACTGCTACAAATCTTGGAGCTGCTTGACTTGACAATACAAATCAATTATAATATTACAGCCTTCTGTCTAATATTGAGTAGGTTCCTCTTTTGCCACCAAAACAGCCCTGTCCCATAAAGGCATGGACTCCATCAGAACTCCGAAGGTGTGCTGTGGTACCTGGCACCAAGCACTCAGTAGCAGATGCTGTAAGTTGTGAGGTAGGTCGGACTTGTTTTTTCCAGCACATCCCACAGATTCCTCGATTGTATTGAGATCTAAAGAATTTTGCAGCCAAGTCAACACTTCAAACTCTTAGTTGGTTTAAACAAACCATTTTTAAACCAGGTAGGGTACATTATCCTGTTGAAAGAGACCACTGCCATCAGGGAAACAATTTCCATGAAGGGTTGTACTTGCTCTGCAACAATGTTTAGGTAGGTGGTACACGTCAAAGCAACGTCCACACGAATGGCAGGACCCAAAGTTTTCCAGTAGAACATTGCCAAAGGCATCACACGGCCTCCTCCGGCTTGCCTTCTGCCCGTAGTGTTTCCTGGTGCCATCTCTTCCCCTGGTATATACCATGTCAAAAGCAGCATTAACTTGCAGAGCTACAGTAGCTTTTCTGTTGGATCAGACTACATGGATCAGTGAGCCTTGGCCATCCATGACCCTGTCGCACCA
Source organism: Clarias macrocephalus (assembly GCA_011419295.1). Classification (NCBI taxonomy): domain Eukaryota; kingdom Metazoa; phylum Chordata; class Actinopteri; order Siluriformes; family Clariidae; genus Clarias; species Clarias macrocephalus. The sequence continues at coordinate 141,317 of JAAGKR010000032.1, read as the reverse complement.
GTTTTCCTTTCTTGAAACACTTGGACACTGCAGACTGGGAACATCCCGCAAGAGCTGCAGTTTAGTCGTTGCTTTGACCCAGTTGTCTAGCCATCCCAAAATGTCCCTCATCAAAGTCGCTCAAATCTTTTTACACTTGCCCATTTTTTCTGCTTCCAGCACATCAACTTCAAGAATAATGCACTTGCTGCCTAATATACCCCACCCACTTTCAGCTGCTATTGTAACGAGATAATCAAGGTTATTCACTTCATGTTCATAATGTTATGGCTGATACAGTAAAGGGGAAACAGTTGGACTTTAAGTTAGCTATATAAGATACATGAACAGTTAGTACGGTCTTTTATGTTATATACTGGCAAAATGTTTGGATCAATAAACACATCAGTGAGTTCCTGGAAGTGGCATTATTTTCGGCATGTATATAACTTTATCATAATCGACTGAGTATAATGAGCCAAATAGCACTTATGAACATTTTCTTTTAAATCCTTAGCCATTCAGAATCATTCTTGCATCAATAAATATGGTTTAGTGAGACTTGTGCATGTTTATTACTAAAATTGCAGAGCAGAATCAACTAATGCAAAGTGGCGAGGCGGGTAAGCAGGGGGTAAAATAAACACTGTTTTATTGCCTATATTGTGCGGATGCTGGTTCTTTTTGGCTGCTGTAAGTGCTGCAAGAAGTCTTCTGCAATGCGAGACTGAAAGCTGCAGCACAATGTCATCATTCAAAACGAGTTCGGGGGGGAAAGCCATGGGACAAACACACGAGGCACCATGACACGCGGAGACCTCCTACATCATATATCGAATATCTGTCTGCAAATGTGGGCGTAAAAGATGTTTTACATATCTTCTACATTTTGAGAAACTTTTTAAAATTCCACATGGAATCATGACCTTTCTTGAAAGTACGGCAAACTGAAATTACATTCCAGAAATAGCTTCATGAGCTTGTTGGCATTGCACCACCCCCAGCATCTTTATACTGGGATGACTGTGCAGGCTAGACGTTCCAGTTTCTCTCTGTCCCTGCACCTCACACACACACACACACACACACACACTGAAAACACACTTCAGTTCTCCTGATGACAGCCCGTGGGTGGTGGAAAAGACGAACCGTGTCAATAGTGTCCATTAAAAAAGGAGCCCAGTCTCTGGTCACTGGTTCCGTTAATGATGGATGATTATCTCAAAGTGTGACAGGTGTGGGAATCGTACAGGAGCACGCCTTCTCACTATGTCCTGTGTGTGTGTGTGTGTGTGTGTGTGTGTGTGTGTGTGTGTGTGTGTGTGTGTGTGTGTGTGTGTGTGTGTGTGTGTGTGTGTGTGTGTGTGTGTGTGTGTGTGTGTGTCTTGTCTCTTTGCCAGGCTTTCTTGCGTTTCTGTGTTTATCTGTCACCCCCCTCCCCCAGCCCACAAGCCTCTCTCCATCTGCATTCTCTCTCTCTCTCTCTCTCTCTCTCTCTCTCTCTCTCTCTCTCTCTCTCTCTCAACTCTACTCTGTAGATTGCTCACTGGTGTGTTTGTACCTGTAATCCACATGAATAGATGTGAATAATAATATTAGACAAGTGAAGAAGACTTAGACACATGCTCAGGTGTAATCTTAACCATCCTTCATGGTTCTATCTAAAACTTTCAGTCTTTCAATCAGGAACATTACCTCCGCGTTTCTTTCCACCTCCTCCTTCTCCTTTTCGTCCTCCTCCTCTCTCTGCGCAGTGACACTAGGCAGATAACTCCAGGGCTAATGAGGCTGAATGTGTGTCCTGCCGCCTGCACTCTGTCTCCTCGCGGTCCAATCTCGCTGTCACACTCAGGAAAGCGGCCTATCTGAGCCATTACAAGCCAGCCACACGGCAAATCTGCTCAATACACACTCTCACACTCTCACACAGACACATAGTCTATATTATTATCTTTATGGGAGTTTTTCCATGGACTTTACATACATTTCCTCAAGCAGGTCCAGCAGCAGGTACAGTAACGCGGGCAGCTGTTCTAATCTTCCCTGCCGCTCTCGGAGTTGCAGTAGAGCTCAGAAACCCCGGGCTGTTACAGTATGAGGAGGGAAGCTGCTCGCGAGTCTATTAAGCCAAGGTGGAAACTGCAGCATTTCTCTTCTAGCCTCGTTTTCCGACTTGTGTATTCAAGAAATCTCGTTCAGCACTGTTTTTGCACTTTCACACCACAAGCTAGACCAGTTTAAAGAGATCATAACATGCGAAAGCGATTTGGTTAGATGTCATACAAAATAAAAGGGCCGTGCATACTTTTTCCCACCAAATCTTTAGAAGTCGTGTTGAGCGTGATTATATCCTTTCAAGAAATGTATTATGAAAATTGTCCATGCAGCTAGATGGGTACATTCCCTTAAGGAAGTGGGGTAAAATTACTGGAAAATATGAGTTTAAGACACAAGAGCTGGGCGATCAATAAAATACATCATGTCATGTTGGTATGAGAGAAAAATAAACAACAGCATATTCAGATTTTTTCATTTTATGCACGCCACAGCAAATTAACAAGATTTACACTTTCTATTTATTACAGATGTACTGTATACCGAGCAGCCATATATGATCTCTGCCAGGTGAATGAAATAACATTCATTATCAATTCATTAACTGATCAATTAATTATTGGACAGGAGGCATTCCGAGTGGCACAAGTGGTGATAATATCTGGTAACAGCATCACTCTGCATCACAGGTATTTCAGGATTCATTAATTACACTAACTGTCAGTCACCAACATCAGTGCTTCTAAATTGTTCCAAATTGTCTCTAACTTGTCCGTGGTCTTTTATTTACAGCTTCAAAGCGAACTAGCTTCTAACACAAGGCTGAATCACAAACCCCCGTCTAACCCACCATCAAGGGCACTACTGAGTGTGTGGAACAAGTTACTGGACACTTTCCATTTATACTGTTCGGGATTCAACTCCAGAACACAGAAGATAATATAGCTGATATTCTAAAGTGGAATAAGTGGAAATATAAAGAGAAACTTGCAAGATTTACACGACTGTCCACCACCTCCATGATTTATTCTCCTCAACTTTTGGTTACAAAACACTGATAAGAATTTTAAACTACTTTCGCCCCTGCCAATTATTACACTAGCTGTCAATTGCTAACTGGCAGTCGCCAGCTTTGCAAGTCCCGGTGAGTTAGTTCCCCCAGTCATGGAAGGATATGTGTTGGTGGAGCAAACTATGCAGCCATAGGCACACAGGGACAACCTAAATGCATCACAGCCGTGATGATATCCAGCACAACGACACTCCCTCTTATGTAATATTGTGTAAATATATACCAGTAAACTGGTGACAGAATCATAGGCACACAAGGCTCATTCATGTCAGATCACAGATACAAACACTCATTTCCTGATTAGCCTTTCATTTTCCTCTCTGTTCAAGTCAATAGTTCAACTTTTCCAATTTAGTAATCTTCAAGCACATGTTTAGTTCTGGTTGTAAGAAATCGCTGAAATTGCAGCTTCATCTATTGTAGAAGTCCCTGTAAATTTCACATAAAAAGGAAAATGTATTAGTAGAAGTGCACTGATATAGCCATGCAGCCAGAAATCCTGTTCATGAAGTTGTTATAAAGAATTAATCATCATCTTCTGACCAATCAGAAGTGCCGTCTGCTGATTCACTCTCTTCAGGCATCTGGCATCAAAGGCATCATAATGAAAGTGTTTTCCCTTTTTTTTTTTTTATAAAGAACCCTAACTTTTCATGACAATATTATGTACATTATATTGAGAGGCAGATTTAGATATGGGCAACATGGGCAAATGACCAGGGCGGCATCTACTGTACAAGGCGTGGCACAGAGTGTGCAAAAAAAAAAAAGAAAAAAAAAAAGTTCAGATTGATTTGTTTGACAGGTTTTCTATTGCTCGTTTGCACGTTACATTTGTCACTGTCACTATGTGGGTTAATTAACCTTGTTGGTGCCCTGATACTAGTTTGTGAGTGAGACATGGTCTCCCACTCAGGCGTACAAGATAGAGAGGGAAGTGGTTAAGTGGACATCCCGTCAGGTCTCCCTGCTGGAAGCCAGACTGTAAACGAAAACAGGGAAAAATGCACATTTAACTTTTTACAGCAATGCAATTAGTAAAATCACTCACACTACAAAATGCTACAGAATAAGCAACAGATCATTCATAATGTTGTGAATATGTACTGTAGTGTGTAATTTCAAAGGCATATTTCATTCTTCTGTTTTGTGTGAAATTGATAAGAATAATATATAACCAGTCTGCACATCGCCAAGGGGAAATTATTTACTTTGCCTTGACTCTTAATTGGGTGAGGGTAATGTCCTGATTCTCTTCTAATAAAATAAATAAATAAGAAAAGGTCAACGCCATCACATGCCCAGTTTAGAAAAAAGAGGAAAGCAAAAAAAAAAAAGGTTTTCTGTATTAATAATTGCTGTTACCTATACCACTAGTTCTGGTTAGAGAAATAAAATTGCTAACGCAGAAAAATACAGTCTTAATTTAGTTCAGTGGGACTGCAGGAGCTTCATATTAGTCTTAGCTGAAATGCATTTTTGCATGGAACGAGGGTTGTGAGGAAATGTGCCTCTTTCAGGGTGACAAACTTTATGGTCAATGTTCAGAGCAGAAAAATTTATAATGACCCAGATATAATATATAATATAATTACCTATTGCAATGTATTAATATGTGACTTAATTGTAATTCAAGAAAGAAAAAAATTACTTCTTTAAGCCACGAGTAAAGTTCTAACTACTAAACATGTTCATTTGAAATTTGGACTGAATGCTCAGTCTGCATTTGTGTATTTGTATGAATGTAGAAGGTTTGCTAAAGTAGTATAAAAAGCCACTGCTGGTGGGTGTAAAGCTGATTGAGCTAATGTCTAGTGGATATTGACCTGTAGCTTATTTGTTTAGTTATTACTTAAGTGACAAGACACTAAGAAGAACAGCCTGTTATATATGAGTCATGCATTTACATTCAATGTCAAGAAGAAACCTTTTGAATTGATCAGTCTATTTAAACTCTTTAACTGTGGTGATGAATATTTGATCTTTGTAAGTTACAGTACTAAAGAGTAATAAAGCAGTGTAGATGGAAATTTGCCTTGCTTTTAAGCATATAAGTAAATATGTACAGTATATTTTCACTTGGTATGAGTTATAGACATGTACAAAAAGTTTGAAGGCAGAATTTCTCTTACAATGTCCTGTATGTACATTTGTACATTTTGTCCTGTATGTACATTTATTAAAATTATAGTATAAATACTGGGAGCCAAAGCTTAATAAGACTGAGTACCAAGAATCAGTACTGTTTCACCATGTTGCTCCCTTTTACACACCATGAACACTTGCTCAGAATAATCTGTGTGCATTATGAGGGAAACTGTATTTTTATTTATTTTTTTAAATGCCCTATTTTATCAAAAAACAAAAGAAAGAAAAAAAGATAGAAAATAAATGAAAGCACCCAATTAGCATGAGCGAATGCCTAAAATAAAAAATATATACAATACATTCATTAGACAATGTCGAATAATGTTTTTTTTAGGAAATTTTCAAAAATGAAATCCCATGATATTACGGTTTTTCATTAAATACATGCTAACGAGATATCTTAGTCATAACGGTAATCTGAATTATTAATATTAATGCTTTTTTTTTTGTTATTCCTGGGTCTAAAAAAAAGAGTGGAAAAATGGATGTAAATGCAGCTCATCACACACGTACAGTAACATACAGGGCACAAATAAAAAAAATAAAAAATAAAAAAAAAAAGAAAAGAAAAAAAAGAAAAATCCCATAGCCTATAAAATAAGATAAATAGGCTTCACATCCTCAAAGTGCCTAGATCTGGTTCATCAAGTAATTCTTTGTATAATTCATCATAAAAAATAAAAAAACAATCAATATGAACTTTTAAGGCAAGAACATCTTGTCCTAGACTCACTCACTTCAATTCTCAAGGTAGCAATCTGAAGCGCTCTCATGATGGCCTGATTTTGGAGCACTTTAACTATGTCATATACACAAAAGAAGATTAAATAAAGCTTCTGCTACGGCCACTAAATGATGATTCATCTCTTCTTTTTTTTAGTTCGATAAACATTTCCAAAGTTTTAAATGTGATGATGTTTTTTTTTTTTTTTTTTTTTTAAATGAATAATGAATATAATGAGGTTGAAATGAATTCATACACACTTGGGGACAGTAGTTATTGACTATATGGACAGAGCTGTCATCTCCCACAGCAGTCCATTTCATCAGGGCTGATACTTGAAAGAACGTAATAGTGCATGCCCTCTTCAGTTTATTCTGTCATTAAAGCTAAGCTAAAAGGACAGGGTGTGAAATGACTTGTTCCCTCCCCTGCCTGTAGGCAAATGGTATCTCCCTGCTCACATCACTCATCCTAAACTCACTGTGAAATGATACTAAAAGGCATTGCAAATAATAAACGATAAAGCATTTAAATAATTGGGACCACATTACTGTAAAGCAACTCCTGTTTCATTCTCACTCCATATTAAAAGTGAAATTCAAACTGAAAACCCGTTTTCTCATTACGTGATGTGAGGGGTACTAATGATATGGTGCAAAAGATTTAAAAGCTAATAAATTGACTGGAAACGTCTGTCCTTTTTCTCAGCTTCAAAGTCTACTATTGCAGCTTACTGAACCCAGCATCTGTCTTCCCTATAGGCTTAATACAGCAGTGAAGAGCCAGAGCTAATTTGGATACAGTTTGTCTCAAATCCCTTTTTCTATTTGGGCAAGAATTGAAAGACAGCCGAGGTTCCTGAAAGCAAAGTACACATTCTACATTTGCGTACACCTGAATTAATGAAGTCATATTTGACCCCCTTTTCACTATTCACTATCATTTGCAACACTTTATTTGAAGGCCATTACAGTATGTGTTGCATAATGACTTTATAAAGCATTTCTGGAAAATCTACGAATGGCTTATGTTAATCTCATGAGGTGTCATGGAAATTTTATGTAGTGTAACATCTATTTTAGTGAAAAATAAAATAGATGAAAGTCCTTCATTATCATTACAGAAATGTTAAATGCTTGTTTATATTAAACAAAGCATATTAATTAATTCACTCATTTACCAATATTGCACTCATGAAGCGTTGAAATTACTATGTAGTATTCATTCTACAAGTATTTCCATTTATCCAATTCTGTAGTATTCAGAGAAAACTCATCCCATGTTACCTTGGTCGAATGAGTACTTGCTTTCAGGGATATAAATACTGCAGTTTTTCTGTTTCAAATAATGCAGTTCTTATCACTCCATCAGCATGTTTACATTCATCTGTAAAGTGAGACAGCATCTTATTGTACCTTTCACTCGCTATACTCTTTGTGTGTGTGTGTGTGTGTGTGTGTGTGTGTGTGTGTGTGTGTGTGTGTGTGTGTGTGTGTGTGTGTGTGTGTGTGTGTGTGTGTGTGTGTGTGTGTGTGTGTGTATGCATATACTAGAGGTTACCCGCAGCTCCGCCCACGTGCATTACCATTGCATTACCTGAAAAAGGAGTGTGTGGTCAACTCGCTGCTGCTCCTCAATCTGCTCCATTGATTCTGCAGCCCCTACACCTGCCTGTCGTCTGCACTGTAGATGCTCCGCAGTCAGTTTCAGGGTTTGAGTAGCTATGAGCTCAAAGTGGTGTCCCTGTTTTCACTGTAGATGATGCTGCCTAATGTTTGAGTCGTTGGGGAACGCCTGTGACATGCTCACAGTATGACATAAAAGTTAATGATGACGCTGCTTGGCCTGCGCAAACACTACCAGCCACCGAATTTCCATTAGAAATGCTGCAAAATAAGAATAATTAAAAAAATTTAAAGCTTATTTTTAATTGTTTAATTTGAATCAGGGTGGCACGGTGGTGTATTAGCACTGTCACCTTGCACCTCTAGGGTCCGGGTTCGATTCCCGGCCAGGTTTGATTCCCGTCTCTGTGCGCATGGAGTTTGCATGTTCTCCCCGTGCTTGGTGGGTTTCCTCCGGGTACTCCGGTTTCCTCCCACAATCCAAAAACATGTAGGTTAGGTTAATAGGCGATTCCCAAATTGGCCGTTGTGTGTGAATGAGTGTGTGTATGTGAGTGTGCCCTGCAATTGATTGGCACCTAGTTCAGGGTGTACCCAGCCTTGTGTCCGAGGTCTCCTGGGATAGGCTCCAGGCTCCCTGTGACCCTGAATACAAAATAAAGCGGTATAGATGATGAGTGAGTGAGTAATTTGAATCAAAATTTGGTGTGACTCCCCTTTGGCTTGAAACCAGCATCAATACTTACACGTGCACAAAGTCAGGGATTTTGTAGGATCAGTGTCATATTATATTGGTTAAATAACAGTCAATAACTGAAACAGAAAGAGCCATGTTGAAGGCTTAAAACTGTGTGAGGAAAAACGAAACTCTGCTACTAAGGTGACGTTGTGGACAGCCACACCATGGCAACAAATACAAAGTAGTTATACTGCATCAGCAAGGTCTCTCCCAGGTAATGATGGCAAAGCAGATTTTGCCCAAGAAACGTAATGCTGCAGATTAGAAACACTTATCATGTTTATTTCTTTGACATTGGAAGATTGGAAGATGTCCCCCAGTGCCATCAACAAAGAACTGATGGAAACCACTGGGATCAAGGTACACCCATCTACTAAGAAACCTGCCCAGAAGTGGTTCTTCATGGAAGAATTGCAGCCCAAAATGCAGTTTGCATGTTCTCCCTGTGCTTGGTGGATTTTCTCCAGGTACTCTAGTTTCTTCCCATTGTCCAAAGAAATGTTTTGTAGACTGGTTTCTATTTCCAAATGTCCTGTAATGTAGGATTTGGTGTGTGAGTGTGTGTATGCATGTGGTTTGTAAGAGGCTGGGGTCCTCAGTAATGTAACTTTCCCTGCAGCAATAATCAAGTAATAGATCATTGTGGACAAGCAATGCTTAGCTAAGGAAACTCCTGTCCTGCCGGGCCTGTGTCCAACACAGTTGGTGATTCTTCTGCTCAAACTCTGCTCATTTGACTAATCTGTTAATCACTAGGTTCAGTGACTGTGTTTAGGGATCAGTGAATTACAAACTAGACACTGGCCCTCCAGGACTGGAGTTGAAGATCCCTGTCTTAGTGAATTGATTTAGGAGTGTAGGAGTATAGTTATGGAACATATCAATCAAGTAAATATCAAATATATATTCAAAATATTAGGTGATAAGGTGATTTTTATCAAAAAAAAAAAAATCAAAATATGGCCAAACATACAGTATCAGAACACTTGTGCATTACACACTCACGTGGCACAAACATGGAGGCACATTTAGAGGATGCTGTATGCTATATGCTGTATGCATTGTATACTGTAGCATTACAGTTTCCCGTCCATTGTAAGGATCCAAACCTGTCCAGTCATATCAGTACCCCTATACAGAAACCAGCATCCATGAAGACCTGGTTGGAGTGGAGGAACTTACAGTAAGTGTCCTGCACCGAGCCCTGACCTCAAACCAACTGAACACCTTTGGGATGAACTGGAACATAGACTGCACCCACAGCTCCCACCTTTGGGATGAACTGGAACATAGACTGCACCCACAGTCTGCATCACTGCCTGATTTCACTAATGCCCAAATGCACACAAATCCCCTCATGTTCCAAAGCAGAAAGCCATCCCAGAAGAGTGCAGGGAACATACAGTATAGTGTATTTTAAATCATAAATTTTACTGTAATTAACTAATAATAAATTATTATTTTATTTTATTTTATTCTTTAAAGTTAACTTGTTTGTCTCGGGTGATACGGTGATGTAGCACTGTCGCCACCCAGGTTTTCCTCAGGGTACTCCGGTTTCCTCCCACAGTTCAAAGAACTGCAGATTAGGCTAATTGGCGTTCCCAAATTGCCTGTAGTGTGTTAATGAGTGTGTTAATGAGTGTGTGAGTGAGTGTGTGTGTGTGTGTGTGAGCGAGTGAATGTGTGTGCGCCCTGTGATGGATTGGCACCCTGTCCAAGGTGTACCCCGCCTCGTGCCATAAGTCTCCTGGTATAGGCTCCAGGCCCCCCGCGACCCTGAATACAGGATAACGCAGTATAGACGATGAGTGACTAGGCGACTTCTCTCTTTCATACAGTATGAAAAGCATTAAATCAATCAATACTGCTTTAATTAAAATGGAACAATGCTTACAAACATCTCATGAAGACTCTACAGTACAGTAAGCGCATTTTAAATTAACCTTGCTGTTACCTTGATGTTCCTTAAATCCCACCATTTTCTTGATTACATCATTTTAAATATTTTTATTCTTCAAATTCACATCACTGTAAAAACAGGCTGGTCAAAACTGCAGAACAATCCTGCTGACAGAAATCAGGCTCGTGCTTGAGATTATTTCTAATTGAATTTTGAATTCGGAGAGAACGCTCACTCTGAAGTGTATCCCATTCCTTCTAAAGTATTGCACACGGGTGCGATCTCTGCCCATGTGTTGTGGCTTTGGAAATAAAAAGTTGCATAGAGAAAAAGAAAAAAAAAAAGGAGCAGGAACGATGAGGGAGGAAAAGGAAAATGTGAGTGATTGATTGTGAGGGAACATTACACTGATTATTTACATCCAGTTTGGAGAAATGGCACAAGCCTAAAGCCTTAAAACAAACAAAGAGCCGAGAGCCCACATTTCAGAGCAGCCTGTTCCAACACAGGGTGAAAATCCATTATGTCAAATTTCATTTCCTTTCTAGCAATACAAATGGGTTGTTCTAAATGAGGAGAAATGGCAAAAATTTTGTAAGATTTTTCTTCTTCTTCTTTTTTATTTATTTATTTTTATATATAAAGTCTCCTAGGGAGACCACCTGGGAGATTGAACAAGACTGGGAGAGAGAGAGAGAGAGAGAGAGAGAGAGCGAGAGAGAGAGAGAGAGAGAGAGAGAGAGCGAGAGAGAGAAAGGTGGTGCTCTTTGTTTTTATTTCTCTCCGCAGCTCGGTTGAGAAAAAAAAGCAAGGATGATTTTCGCTCCTCTCAGAAGTTCTACACTGGAAGTTTTTAGTCCTTCAGTCTTTCATGTGTTTGGAGCTTTGCCAACACACACACACACACACACACACACACACACACACACACACACACACACACACACACACACACACACACACCTATGTACTGTATATATACAGTTAAATGATCCAAATGACACAGTAAAGAGCTCAAATTTTCTGGGTGTGCACATGTGTCAGGGAACCGAAAAGACTCCTGGTTTTCCTCACCTGCTTAAACTGCACCCTCTGATCACTATGTGCACCTATGTTTAGTTTGTCTCACTTGTGATGCTGTATGAGTTGTTGTGATATGACCCTAGTCACTGTATCACCTTGTGTGCTTGTCCTTTGCCTTGTATGAGTTGGGGCTTATGCTTTCCAGGAGTGCTGTATTCTGTCTTTAATATTTTGTCACTCAATGCATTTAGTGTAAAAGTCTCATACTGTACTTCAGTTTCCTTATGGATCTCAACTGGAGCTTATGTATGAATTCTTTTTATGTTTAGAAAAAAGCTAGTGATGCACCAATAGAAAAAGTCCTGACTGAAAATAAATCCATATGCAATACTCAGAAAGAAGTTTCCACCATGTTGAGAAGAGAAAGATGTTTTTTATTACAATTATTAATGCATCAACATATTTAACCCTGGACATGGTGCCAATTGATTTCAGGGCACACAAGCACACCCACACTCTGGGCAATTTGGAGATGCCACTTAACCTACCATGCATGTCTTTAGACTGTGGGAGGAAACCGGCGCACACGGGGGAAACCCACCAAACACAGGATGAACATGTAAACATATCTGGGGCAGGACTCGAGCCTAGGTTAAACTAATTAAATAAAATTAAGAACATTATAAACATAATTTATTTGAATATAATAGACATAATAGAAATTTGTAAAAGCTAAACAGAGCCAAAGTCATTATAAATAATTGAAAATTGGTCATCTCTGTTTAGAAATGAAGACTAAAAGAAAGAAACAGTACAGAACATTGTAAACAAATTGCATGACTCAAGTAGACAGAAAGCATAAAGTTAGGTCTCGGTGGGGTTGTATAATTTCTTAGGAATTAAGAATCACTTCTGTTAAGTTTTTATTAGTAGTTGTCAAATAAACAGAACAATTAATTAGTGCATTCCTTTGTGCTACATATTTACTATTTATATACAGTAGACTAAATTCTGGTATCCTCAGAAATGTTTTTTTTTTAAATAATAGTTATTAATAATTATGCATGTTGGTTGTTCTCACTGATAGTTATTTAATATTATTAATATTAGATATGATGCAAATTACAGGGTGTTTACAAAAATCGGGTCAATAAAAAAAGTAATTTTACAGTATAAATGTACATCACAGCTTGAAGTGCTAAACAGTATTTTCATGACCATTTAGTTATTGTTTGAGCCACGTGATTTTGGACTACAATGTGCAATTTGAACTGTTTGTCATGTTCATGTTTTAGAATCATCTTGCACAAAAATCATGTCTTCATGCAAAACGTAAAAAGCCTCTTTTTAAATTATCGGGAGGACAAAATGCACTTGACTATGACTTGCTGGAACTATACGATCCTTACTCTCGCAAAAACAGAAATAGGTTGGCGGTTTGAATCTTGCCTCCGTTCTGTGTGTGGACTTTGCATCCTCTTGCTGTACTTTCTTGGTTTTCTCCGCATGCTCCGATTTCACAAACAAGCCAAATGTTTTCCAAATTGTCCATAGTGTATGACTGGGTCTGTGTGTGTGTGTGTGTGTGTGTGTGTGTGTGTGTGTGTGTGTGTGTGTGTGTGTGTGTGTGTGTGTGTGTGTGTGTGTGTGTGTGTGTGTGTGTGTGTGTGTGTGTGTGTGTTTGTGTGTGTTTATCCAGGGGTTTGCCCTGAACTTGCTGGTACAGGCTCCAAGCCCTGCACAGTATAAGCCTTATGGAAAATAAACAAATAAATAATTGACCCCAAATAGAAATTCTTCAAATGCTACCTCCCAAACAAGGCCATGTTGATTCTGCTGTTCTGTGCACCAAGTACCGTCCCAGACAAGTAATAAAAGTTCCTGCATTTAAGAGCTTGTTACTGAACTTTTTTTGTACTGTACTGTGCTTTACTTGTACTACATTTTTGATGGAAAAAAAAAACTGCGCTTTTACTCACTACATTTTAAATAGAAACTGGTTACTTTCAGTGTAAAGTACATTGATTTTCTAATCTAAACAGAAGCCTTTAATTCACACTATAAAGTCGTCGATGTAGAAATACACAGAAACAAAACAATTCCACCAATCCTAGTTTGCAGAAATGACTGATTCTTTTTTCAAGTGTGTTGAACAGGTGCATTTGTTAAGGTAAGATGAGAAGTGATCTACAGTAGCTAATGAGTGAACATAATGAGTAAAGAGTTTAAGTTTGGTTTTTGTTTTACGTCAATAACAATATTGTTGTTTTTTTGTTGTTGTTGTTTTTTTTTAACCTTATTGTATTCTGTATGCTTGCAACATGCACATGTTTAATTGCATAAGCGACTTGCGTTATAAAGAGTAGAAATTGTAGCAACTATCTATTTTAACTACTGAATTAATTAAAGACATTAACAATGCTGCTTGCTATTCGTTTAATTAATCTTAGATCTAGTCTTCATCAACAAGTCCAAGTCATGGCATCATGTCCATCGGCTCCTTACCATTAGCTTCGGCAAGTTAATAATCTTTTGGGGGCCATTTTTTTATCTGCTTTTATGAACAAAAAATTAAGAACAATTTTTTTGGTTGATTATTTATTTATTTATTTAAGACATTTTGCCAATACATACTGAACTGACTATTAGAAGCTAAAATCTTTATTTCTTTTTTTTTTAAAACAAATATCTGAAAAGCCAGTGATCCCTTGAGCGGCTACTTCCACTGTTGTACTGTAACATGTCTCTTCCTTATACATAAAATTCATCAGTGCTGAAAATTATTCAACATTTTAGCTGTAATTTCCGTCGTATAAAAACGTATGCATTGTTCACTCCTCTTTGTCTCGCCATGTCTAAACTAACTAGTCAGATGATTTATATAACTTCTGTTTAATCTCTTGTAATGCCTACAAGGTTTCACAAACTTGTTAAGCATCAGAACAAAGTCAACTAATTGTATATTTATTTATTTATGCATTATAAATTTTTTACTCTTATTCTGTTTTTTTTTTTTCCAGAAAACACATCTCTTCTAGACTTGCATAATCGTGGTATCAACAACATTAACTTAAGTTGTGTTTAAAATCCTTTGAAATACAGTTTATCAGAAACTTGGTCAAACAGACATCCAGAAAAATGATAAATAATAAAAAAAAATAAAAATAAATAAATAAATAAATAGTACTTCTATTTGCCCTGTGGTTCTTCCTGTATCACTTTATACTGTACAGAATGTATTAACGCACTTGATTAATATATAATTTTTTTTATATTAAGATGTTCAGTCCGTAATAAATTCAGAGTTTAATTCCATTGAGAGAGAGAGAGAGAGAGAGAGAGAGAGAGAGAGGTATTGAGCGAGACCGCACGTGGACAATTAATGATGTTAACAGTTGACCCTTGTGGCCTGAACAGTGGCATTGTTCCAGTGTGTTCGGCGCATAAATCTCACCACGGCCAAATCAACTTTTTTGATAGTTCACCAAATAGAACTAATGACCTTGAATAAGAAGCAAATTAGCAAACACACAGAGCCATCTGTGTGCCCAGCAGGCATTCAAATTAGTTCATCTTTGCCAAGGTAACCTAATGAATCTCGTACATTTTACATGCAAATCTTGAACTACTCTTGCTCTTCTGCTTCGCCAAACGTCGTAGGCAAATAAATATATAAAACCTAATTATGATTTAATTAATAGAAATCTCTTGTTCCATGGAATGCATGCCTTAGCTCAGTTCAATTTAGTTCTGACATGAACTAGGGTTACAGCTTCATCAGAGATGCTGTTTTAACAAGCCCAGAGGTCCAAGCATGGCATGCCAAAGCAATGATGCGAGGTCGTTCTAGTCAACCTGGGACTTTTGATTATGAGAAAAAAAAAACTCCATTAATTCCTTTATATAATCCCCTATTACACTAATGCACTTATCAGACATTATACTTGCTTCATGCTCACAGGAACAACTGCAATGCAAAAGCTAACTCGGTCAGGATCATCATTCATGAATGTATAGCCTACTTTTTAAAAAATTGCACCATTCAAATGTTTGACTGCAGCTAAGGGTCTAATCACCGTACTGTGATTTTATTGTAAAATTATTGTCTAATTTGATTATCTTTTAACATTAACCAAATTCCGGTTTCCTCTTCTTTTTGGTTTCTCTATTTTTCTAGCTTCCAAAAAGGTAAGTTCTCTTCATTTTGACATTATTCAAGTCCCACATGCTAGTGAAATGGGGCTTCCTTTAAGGTGGTTCCTGCTATAATGTCTTCTATGACATTTTCAAGGATTTAGTGATGGCCTTCAGGGGGCACCCTCAAAACTTGTGGTCCCAGGCTGCTGCCTCCCTTACCTGTCCTGTCACTACACCTCTGTATGTGTGCATGCTTGTGCGCGCGCGTGTGTCTGTGTGTGTGTGGGGGGGGGGGGGGGGGGAATATGCCAAATATACCAACATTACAAACAATTGCAATGACGTAATGTTTATTGTATTAATACTGGAAGCACTAAAACCTCAATAAAACACCAGTTCAACTATTTTTCCACACATGCCCCACACTGTTCTGTCAACCAATCAGATTCTTACCAGATCTGTTATGCTGGGTTTTCATTGGCAACTTCTAAGTGTATGAAGTTGTCAACAAAATAAAACCAAAATGAATCCACATTAAAACCTGCATGAACTCCCTTTGTGATTTTGAAAATATGATATGTATGATATGTATGAATTGGGTATTTTTACATATGAAGATTTTTATGACTGTAGGTGAGTTTTCATGGACTCTAAATAGTCCACTAATAATCAGAACAATAGGCCAATCGGAATTAAAATGGATTATTAAGCACCTCAGTCAGGACAGAATGGGAGGAATAATAATAAAATTTTAACCATATAGACACCTGGTCCAAGCATTTTTCTTTAATTGAGATAAATATATTCTTTCTGCACATGTCTGCCCCATGTGGAGATAACATTAGGTGACTTCACAAGGTTCCATCAGGACTTTCATCCCCTGGGTCTCTGGATGAGGAAGAAGGTATAACTGGCTTGTAATCTTATATGTAATAAAGCATCTAACCACTTACAAATGACTTTTTGTAACCAATCGAAATGCAGAAGATTTATCTGAAAAGATGGGAAGCCTAACCTCATTTCAAATTTGGGTTTTTTTGTTAGCCATTCACACACTACGGGCAATTTGGGAACACCAATTAGTCTAATCTGTATGTCTTTGAACAGTGGAAAGAAACCGGAGTACCTGGAGGAAACCCACCAAGCACAGAGAGAATATGCAAACTCCATGCACACAGACCCCGAGGTGGGAATCAACCCCAGACCCTGGAGGTGCAAGGCGACAATGCTAAACACTACGCCATCATGCCTTGAAATTTATTCATTATTTTTTTATTCATCACTGATTCATTATTATACTGGAAGTAAATGTAGCTAGAGTTATTAAAATGTAGCTGGTAGAAAGAAGAGGCATTTATTTTTAACTGCAGTGTGTAAAAATGTATTAGGTGAAAGACAGGTGTTTAAAGGTAAATCCTGAAACACAGCACTTAAGTAAAATAATAAAGTAACTGTACTTTGTTGCTACCTATTTCTACATTGCGTGTGTGTCTGTGTGTGTGTGTCCACTCCTGCTCACCATGTCTCTGTTTTGGCTCTACTGTTTGAAGACACACATCATTAGGCACTCAATGACACTGTGTTCTTGCAGAAAGTTCCTACCATTACTGTTCATGACATCCCACACTCCTGTAGACCCAAACTAGTGCACGAATTCATATCCTGCTCTAGCAACTGCATCAACTTTGAGAGTTGGACCAAATGGATTGTCAGTGTGGGCAGTGAGGTCAGGCACCTCTCATGAGGCAGAGCCAATTTTGCCTTTTTAACGCAGAACGCTGTTATTTTTGCCCGTGCGATCCACTAGCTTCTAGACAAGCAAACTACTTACTTGGATACAAAAATACAGTCATGGAGTGTAACCATGACCTTACATGCACACGCAGTCGCAGTCCACATCTTCATCTTGAATCCTTTCCTTCACTTTGCAGCTTTGTTGGCATGAATCCTATTCATCTGGAGCAGTCAGTCCTCCACTCCTGGAGTCCAGTGCTGCAATCCCACAACACACCTTCATTACACATCAAGGGCGTTAGGCCCATTAGGATAAATACCCTAAATGTCCTGACTTTACTAATGGCACGCAGCATGACAGCTCACTGATTGACTTGGGGAGAGGACTGGATACCTTTGCACTTCTCTGTCCATTTCTCTAATAGTTTCACTACAGAATGAAGTATCATGCAAGCCTTGAGTAATGACTGATTATTATTTAATGTAGAAATTCTCTCTCCTTTTTCCCCCCACTCTCACGCTTCCCTTCTCACTTTCTCTCTCACACATTCTTGCTTTTACTCTCTCGCGCCACTCAAACCCATAGACTTGATGTAATGGATTCCCCCCCCCACTGAGCCAAAGATATGAGGAGACATGGCGCAGGTGGGGGGTGTAGATATACACTGTCCAAGTTTAATCCCCTCTCTTCCCCACTCCTTACAGGCTGTTAGTCGAGGATCTGATGACTGATAAAGACAAATTTCCCAAGGCAGCAGGTACAGAGGGGAATCGCTGTTTGCTATCAACCCCTGTCAATTAGCCTCATGCTAGCACGATAAAAGACTCTTAATGGGCCCTTCATATCAGCACTGCGACTTGGATCTGTCCCATGCGTGACAGAGAAACCAATCCCCCCGACGCCTCCATCTGATAACAACAGTTCCCCCTGTCTAATGATACAGTGCAGGGTTCCTCACTACGTCTTATCTTTCAGACACCTCCCAGGAAGCCCAGGCATTCAACACACCCACACAGACACCTTTAATTCCCTATAATTCTATTGTCATATGTATAAATTACAATTAATACAACTCATTTCCTAAAAAAGGTGTTCCATACAACGAATGTATCTGGCTTATATAAATACATACAGTACAGTATAACATCCATGTATTCAATGTGCTTAAGAAATTTGATTGCTTCATATAGCCATTGATACGTTATATTCTCTTGCAAATGTGCCTTCAGGAAATATGTGCCATTAAGAAATAAAAGCATCCCCGGTGGCATTTGCTAACATCTCACTTGTCAAACTCACTCTTTCCAATTAAATCCCAGCATTAGTTGGTTAATAAGCTGGTTTTTGTTTGGTTTTTTTTTTTTTTTTTGGTTTCTTTTCTTCCACTTGTGCACCATAGAGACAGATAAACACCTTCCACCCACTCTGACTGTTCCCACTTTGCAGCAATTATTAGGAGCTAATAGATTTGCAAAGTTGCAATATGCTTATCCAATTACGGGATCTACATTAGCAATTAACTTCCAGCTAAAAATAACAATAATGCCAATTACATGCATACAAAATCATATAATCAGCATGCTCTGTCACTACACAATTATTGTGATTACCCCTCGGTATATGGATTGCTTTGCCAGAAGGGTATGTACGCAAAGAACATTCTCATTTTCCTTCCACTTATAAATTACCAATTTCATTTCCCGCAAAGAGCACAGAGGAAGAAAAAAGAAATGCAGACAGCTAAAATACCCTGAAAATGGACATTTATTTAGTGTTAAAGTGAGGGCTAATGGAGTAGTACTTTCCTGCCAAAAAGTCATTACCATGGCGAACATTGGCCTAACAAATCACACTGAACTGCAACAGGTAAGACTGGCTATAATTGCCTTCACCTTAGCCTTAGCACTGTCAACAAATGTCAAAGTTCACACCAGTATTGGTACATTTTACTTTGGGAGCATTGGGAATATGTTTTTTTTTTTTTTTTTTCCCTTCAGTTTTTTTGGAGCCCAGTTTTCTGGGACTGGCACAATGGTATCCTCCATTGGCAGGGAACAGTGTGCGGCCTGCAGGGATGTCTGCACTCAACGTTGGTGGTCTGAGAATGGTAGCGGATGGACTGAATGAGTTTACTGTATGCTTGGCTGCAGGGTGGAACGAGGACGGGTCGTAGGTGCACGGACACCTCATGAGCATGAGAACGTTTATTTCTGATGTGTCCGTTGTTATGTCTCTGAGATTATTCACCGGTATACACTTTGTAGTTTGTGGCAAGTGTGGTATAGCAGTGGGCTTAGATTCGGGGAAACACTAGCACACACTTCAAACATGCAATTACTTTGTTAATGTATTTGAACACCGTTTAACCTATTCATAAACGCCGGAAAGGTTTCAAATGATGGCTGGAGGAATGGATCCGAGAGAGTTTTCCCTGGATCTGACCCATACTGCAACACATTTTCCCTTTATGTTAAGTTACTAGAACACTAACTGTAAAGATGGACTGAAATGTATACTGTTAGCAAAATATATTGTCTTGCTTGTGTGTGTGTGTGTGTGTGTGTGTGTGTGTGTGTGTGTGTGTGTGTGTGTGTGTGTGTGTGTGTGTGTGTGTGTGTGTGTGTGTGTGTGTGTGTGTGCGTGTGTGTGTGTGTGCGTGTGTGTGTGTGAAGGTGACATCATGAGAGTAGGACAGCAGAACATAAAGAAAAGGGAAGGGGAAAAAAATTATGTGAACAGTTACAGCCAACAATGATATAGTTGCCTGTTAAACTAAAAAAAAAAAGGCATGTGCTGTTACTGTTGGTCCAGTTTTGAGGAAAAAAGTACAAAGACAGCAAACAGCAAGAATGTAAGTGACTAATGAAAACAGGAAGAACGAAATTAGCAGCTCCTTCAATTTTAAATGAGGAAGCCATCTCGATCGATCGAAGTTTTGCATAAAATATGTCAAGCAATGATAGCTTTTTTAAAAACGTATTTGTAAAATAAAATACAGCTATAAAAGGGAAGAATGTGATCTAGACCCATTGATCCCAGCTCACCAAAGATAGCCAATATTTATATACTAGAAAATACAATCAGTACTTTGTTTCGAGGCTACATGTAATACCATATAATCCAGTCATTTTTTTCTTTAGCACCACACGCACACACACACACACACATTAGAGTCGTTAATTAAGCGCTCAGAGAAAACATACTTAGAAACTGCCATAAACTCCGAAACGAACTTCGTCTAAAACAACAGCAGCCCCCTACTGTGTTACAAGCGATGCAGTTAATAAAACATACCTAATATTGTTTGCAAGCATTTTATTGCACCTCACTGTGTACTTCTCTTTCTCTTTGTTGTCGTTCTGTTTTTGTTTATCATGTTTGACTTATGCGGCAAGAAAAGAAAGAAAGAAAGTACACCAGTAAATACTGCCACTACAGAGAATACAGCCTAAAATACCTCGCTAACTACAGGCTTAGAGAATTCCTAGTCCTTGCCCCACTTCACTCTGATTTACGTCTAAACCAGGGCCTTGTGTGGCTGTTGGGATGGACTGGGGAATTTATCATGGTCTTATATTTTATGCGATTAAGAACTCTGCCTTGGTTCCTTTGAGTAAAGTAGGAGAGTTTTGTTCCGAACTTGCGACGTTGACAATCAGCCAAGTTTCTGGGAACACTTAACATAAAATGACCAAAGTTTAGCTGTTCTGCTTCTGCAAAGAGTATTAAAGCTGAAGAGAAGTGGCCTTCTTTGGCCGAGCCAGCGTTCGCTGAATGTGCCGTCTGCTCAGGACACTCTGTCATTCAAAAGGGGAAGGTTATAAATAGGCAGTGAGCAAACAGTCAAGGTCTAAAAGTTTCCTACAGCGGCAGGCCTGGCTTGGATTACATAATGGGATAATAACATAGCATAGATTATAACAGATCCTCTTTATTTATCTATAATAATGTTTGCCTGACTTACGGCAAATGAGTCACCGGTGTCACTCAAACTGAGTGGCAACATGTTCACAGTGTGTCACCGGTGCGTACAGTATGGTCATACTGAATTCCGTTTGATTTCTAAATTAAATGAAGTTTGAATGCTTGCGCTAATATGGTGGTAATTGCTCTCATGGCTCTATAGTAAAGCAGGCAGTGGTGTGATTATATCACAGAGAAAAACAACAAAGGTAACATTTGAACCAGGGTTCAAACAGTAAAGGGAAAACAATTAGTAGTCAAGACAGCGTTGGAACATTTATTGTAGCCATTAGACATAAATCAGCTTATGCGCCGCGCAAACGATTACAAAGCACAGTTGTGCTTGACCACTACTAGTTCTTTTTATAAAAACTCGACCTTCAATTGTTTCCACAAGAATTAAAGGAATTTACCACCCGCACAAAAGTCATGGATTTGTTGCAGTTCATATAATTTTGGTTTTGGCATCACGGTAATTTGCAAGCGCACACTTCAAATGAAATGGTTTCGTGCAAAGGAGCTGCATGTTGTGTGCGGTGGACGCTTGTCTGGAGTCATTTGATATGCACCATTTGAAGGTCCAGCCCTTTCACATAACACAGTGTTCTGACATGTGCAAGAACCCATGCTGTGCCTCCTACTGCCCTTAAATGTAGTTCATGCTCTGAGCACTGCCTATGAGGGTGAATGTTGCTCTTCATGAAGTAATTGCACTTATATTGCAGTGCTTATGATTGAATACTGCATATGCAATTTTTTCACCTGACTCACTACATTGTCCTGTACGACTAGAGAAGAAAATGGCCTTGCGTAACAGGCAGCTTATCATTCCCTTTCCTATAAACACCAACCGCAGACACACAAACCCATAGTTAGCATTTGAACAATAGCTAGCCTACATCTATTGTCCTCATTATTGCATCCATTTTCGTTCTTGAAACCTTCCTTACCACAGACCTACACCCACCCACCGTGGAAGTCTTGAACTTTAGTCTTTGAATCAGCGACATTCACAGACCGAGAAGACAAAAGACGATGCACCGCACCCCAGCATGGGTTCATCCTGAACTTCCTGGCTTGTCGTTTGTGGTGGCGGTGGCAGACGGCCAGTCTCTGGCTCCAGTCCCGGCGTCGAAGCATAGTGGACATGCCCTGACATGGGGCTGAAATGGATATTTACCCATCCTCAGTCTCATAAGTCTTAACCTTTTACAATTATAGGGTTACACTGTAGTCTATTGTGCTCGGGACTTGAAGTATGATGGATATAAATGGACTAAAACTTGACCTGTTTAAACAAATCAAACTGGTTTGGTCAGTGAATGAATGGGTGTCCAGCATAGTCAGCATTCATGGATAAGATTTGGTTTGCCCATGCAGTCTCACACGGCGTTTATGCAAAGTATAACAAACAATAGCAATTTCATTGTATCGCAGTAAAAAATGATGGACCCTACAAAAAAGAAAAGTTTACATGAATTGTAATAATCTCTAAAAATTCACTTCAATTATATTTCAAATGTATAGTGCTTTTAAAAGGGCCATGGAAAAAAAATACATAAAAAAGCTTTAGAGAAATATAAAATAAGGATATATTTTGAAATATAAAAATCCATAAAAATGTATACAGTAGGTCCATCAATTTATACCTAATGAACAAGCCAAGGGAAAACTTCCTGAGATGTCAGGAGAAAAAAAGCCTAGAGAGGAACCAGACTCAAAAGGGAACCCATAATCATTTGGATAATAGTGGATAATACAATTATACATACATACCTTACATACCTGTGTGCTATATGGCAAACAATGCCATTGTATAACAGGAAATGCATTTGAAGTCCACTTCATTGAGGTTACCAACTGGTAATTTCAGTCAATCAGAGCAATTGTAGTCATGAGCCATCACAGCTTCTATCAAATGAAGTCCAATGTCATCTTCACAATTTATAAGTAGAACTATGCCCAATAATAGCATGTGCAAGCATGGACTCCATTATGACTAGTTATGACAGAGTATGAAAGTATGAAAATACTTTATTTATTTAAATAAAATAGACATGCTATCAATATGCAAAAGCTACACAGGGTTGGAAGCCTTTCCTTGGACCTCGCTGTTATAAAGTGATGTCATGGGTAGTGTTGCCACCTCCCAGCTTTCAAGTGTCTGGCTTGATCCTGAATTACTGTCTGAATAGACTTTTTTTACATTCTATCCATGTCCAGCTGGTTTTCCTCTGGGTTCTTCAGTTTGTTTTCCCAAATTCCAAAAACTTGCCAGCGGATTGGCTAACATACCGTAGATATGCTTCTTGGTGTGAATGTTACCCTGGTGCCCCTTTTAGGATGTATTTCGGCATCCAGCCAAGACCAGAACCAATAAATAAAAGCATAAAAACACCCACCAGTGGCTTAAATCCTAATAAAATAAGTTGGATTTCCAGTTTTCCTGAGCATGTCCTACTGAACACATCAAGGGTTTGTTGAACCTGATGGTCTCGTCAACGTCTGCAACACCGTGACACTTCTAATTTCAAACAGTGATGTTCACAAACAAGACAGAAGATATTATTTTTTTCTCCATATTACTTTAGACACTGAACTGAACTATAATATTCAATAGGGCTGCCCAGCATGACCTTTTACTATGATATTGTTTTAATTATGGTATGCTCAGGACAATGAGGCGCAGACAGACAGTGGGGTCCTGAGGGTATGAAGGAAATTAGACCATACAACACGAGTGCCCATGTGTGCCACAGCTATGTCGCGCCCCAGACAGCTCTCTCATGTGGCATCGCCCGCAACTGTCCACATTCCACGGTGTCCAAACATGTTGACCACTCAAGTTGTGCCAGTCCTCATGCCACCGCCCACTCCTATAAAGCCATAATGATTCCACTTGATGTCACTTCAGCCACCTGTGCACTGACGAACATATGTTTCCCATTAAGCCATGGTCACTCTAGAATGTTTTCCATTTTTGCTAACCATATGCGTAGTTACCATTTGTTGTTTGGTGCCAACTTTAAGTAAACATTCCAAACAAACCACAACTATGTGGTAATCCAAGCTTCTTATTTGTGTCTGATTAAGTCGGCATAACACAGGAAGCCACAATGTGCCATCGTGCTTTGTGTTCAGCTGCGGAGAATAGTTTTACACTTCTCCTCTCTGTCTTTAATTTGATAGATAATCAATGACGCCTTCGCGCAGGCTCTGGTGAGAGCTCAGAAGAAGGATCCTAATTGAATCTGACAGTAATTTTCACATCGTTCTCATGCCCTGTCTCCAGTGCCATTAGTGACATTACTGTGCTAATGGTTGCCATGACAGCATGAGCAATGCTCATTAATGGCCTCAGTGGCAGAAATGTTCAGAACAATTTCTTTTTCCTTTTTGCTCTCTCCTATATTTTTGTCTCAACTTTTGAATTTTGAGATCTTGAAAATGCATCTAGGGGAAGTTCAGGTACGAAATAAGATTTTGTGTCAGCAAGAACATTAATAGAGTGAGCAGATTTTTTTATTTAGTTTTTTTGTATAATCTTTTTTCTTGTGCTGTGCAAAAAAAAAAAAAAAGTGGCTCATATTCACATTGAGTCAACAAACGGGAATTTTTGTTTCTTTCAGCTTAGTCCCTTTCTTTATTCTTGCTGCTTTCACTTGGCTTGCTTCCCTTTCAGTTCCCTTTGCTTGCTTTCTTGCGCTCAAACTTTCTCGATTTATGTTAGTCTTGTCTCAACTACCTTGCCTGCTTCCCCACAGCAAAGGGTCTCAAATGGCCACACAGTGGCTATTCTAACCAAAATCAGCAGAAGCGTGCAAAAAAGGAGACGGCATAAACAAGCATCTGTTACAGATGGGCCGGCATTTTTCACTGCGGTCAGGCTTTGTTTAACAAGCAGCGCTGATCACATCCAACTTTTTAAGGAAAAGAGCTGCGTTCTACTCGGGACAGACTGCTCCGGGAAGTGTGGCATACCCGTTTTTTCGATGGTCTGTAAACAAGCTGAGCTGCCATGCCCATAGTCACTTTTGGAAGACGAGAAAACAGTCAAGTGCTGGCTTTTGCTCAGGAACAAGCAGCTGGACTGGAACGTCAATTTTCACACAGGCCCTGGAACACAAAGCCGTCCTTACTGTGACCACTGGCTGAACACACACACAACCCCACCCCAAACATCTTGGACACATTAGAGCCAGTAGACTACATGAGACAAGTTGATGACAGATAAAGTTCTCTCATTGCAGTTCATGCAGATTATCCACATAATGTCTTGTAGGCTGGTTTTGCACAATAATACATAATCAACCTCTGATTTCTTCACTTTGAACACTTAACCACTGAAACATACCGCATCTACAGTTCCTGTTGTTGTTCTTCTGAGACCGAGTACTCATCAGTTACATTTTGCAGCTGTGTACAGTATTTCATGCCAATCTATTATGAGGTAGTTTGCTTTCAGAGTGCCTTTAGCCTTTAACTGAATGCAATACATCATTCAGAATGTACAGAAAATGTAAAGCTTGTCAGAGAACTTGTAAAGCTTGGCATTTGCTTATGACTTAAAATATTCAACAAGATGCTAGCAAAAGAAATAAGCGGGGAACTTTTTTTTACTTTCATGCAGGTGAGTCAATGAAGCTCTTGAACACGAGTAAGCAATCAGATATGAAGCTTAACGGATTACAGGTAATGCATCTGCATGGTTTAATCATTCATCCTTAGATTAGGGCCATGCAGGTTTAAGTTAGGCTGCTAGTTTGTTTTGATTCGTTTCTATGTCTCATGCACATCTCTAATCTAAAAGCTAATTCGGAACTCGAGTGATGTACTGCAGCTGAGATTGTGGGACTATTAAAGCCGACGTTCACCGACCACACTGACAGCAGGTCTATCTTTTGGTTTAGACCACACCATCTTCAGGTTTCAGAAGATGTTCCACTTCTACAGTATAACAGCAGCTCTGAAAGTAACAAGGTGAGATATGGATCTATATGGAAGAAATTGTTCTAATAAATCAAAAATGGAAGTAATTGTTCTAATGTATTACCTAGGATTTGTAGATTGGATGCCTATACATATGAAACAAGCCGAACTTAGAATGGAGTCTTCCTCACATTTAGAGATAAAGTCATCTGGACAGACAAACATGACAAGCTGCATTCAAATAAATACAATTTTGTGATAGAACACCCACCAACAGTTCCAGCCTCACTAAAACAGTTTCACAACAGTCATTCTTATCATGAAATACAGGAATAAATCCTGAACCATGCTTGTGTTTGAGGAGAAAAATGGACTGAGCTGGCTAGCAGTGCTACAGCTAACAAACTACTGAGACGCAGCATCTTAACACTCACTCTGCAGTAGTTTCAGCTGACGGTGTCTTACAGTACGTTCTCCCGTCTAGCAAGCTTAGATTAATTTTAGTTTTGTCAATCACAGCAAACACTGGGAAATTAAAGTCACACTTTTTAGAACAGCCTCACCACACTCATCTTCTGCACATGGGAATACATGAGAATTCCCTCAAGACCTGAGAGAAACTGTAATATACAATGCAGTATGTATACACTGAAATGAGAATATTAAATCTTTGGTGACTTGTTATTTAACATCAGTAGCAACAGTTTTCCTCTTTCGTTTCAACCTTTAACTTTCAACATATTAAAGCATCACAGCTGGTTTTCATAAAACTAAGACAGCAAAATAAAAACAAATTTTATATTAGAATTTTATATAATCATTATATATTATCACAGTAATATAATATAAGGGGTTTTCAATTCAATTCAAGATTTTTTTTTTTTCAAAAAAACTCCCTTTACTTCTCTATATACAGTATACAGTAATCCCCTGCTACACTAATGCACTTATCCCTGTGTTTCACTAGCGCTTGCATACCATCAAGGTAGAAAGGTTTCTCAGTACACCAGAGGCATGATCGGACCGCTCGCTTCACCTTGAAGCGAGGTCAGCGTGAAAGGGGGATGTCGCAATAACTCCCAGCCGAGTTCCTGTAATGTGCAAGTGGTGTTTGTGAATGATGGTGTGTACAGTTCCCACAAACAGATGCGTTTCTTCTGCAAGTTATACAGAGATTTTCGAAGATCATGCATTACACTCGCTCTGCTCTGAGGCACGTCAACCAAGATCATCATTCACAAGCGTACGGCCTTCTTTGAATCATTTACCCTGTTTAACTGAGGCTAAGAGTCCCATGTGCTCGTACGGTGTGTACTAAGTCTTCTGTAAAGGTCAATCGGTTTTATGCCTCCATTCATGAGAAACTTCATCATAAAGTCCCGGTTTTTATTGAATGGCCCATGTACATAATTGCTCATTCTCGTCGAAAAGCAATGTGTATTGTGACGATATTTTTTAAGCTTTAATAATATTTTTAATAAATGAAACCTTTAATCAGAATGTAAACTACTGGAAGAGCAGTTAAACCCATGAGATGAGACAAGGCACATGAGCAGCTACAGTGCAATAATGAAAATAATATTAAATCAGCACTACTTCCTAAGTTAATCTTCTCAACTTTTTTTTTATTTTATTTTTTTTTACATGTTGTAACACCGCCCTGTTTTACATCTTGGAGACAATACTGTAATGAAGAGAATATATCTTTTTTTTATGAGATGCAGCAGTGATGCTGATATATTTGGGCATGCTTTCATTTTATGGAATATGGATTTAATTACTGTTCGATTTCACTTTTTCATTTTGTTAATAAGCATACTGGTGACTGACAGTTGGTTTATTGCTGGATTTGGTGAAACGTCTCTTTATTTCCGAGTGACTTTATTGCGGTTGGAGAGGCAGCCGAGTGCTTGGGCTTGGTTAGCTGCCAGTAATGGACAGATGCAGATGCCAAATTGGGGAAGTGAAAGTCCTGCTTTCTTTCTCTCTTTTTCCTCTTTTATCTCTCGCTTGCTCTCTCCATCACTGCAGAGCCAGTAGAAGCAGCAGACCACACACACACACACGCGCACACGCACGCACGTGCACGCACGTGCCACACATTTGCGAGCACATCACCCCATGTTAACGAATCCCTGACTCAAACCCAATGAATGTAATCAACTGTCAGAGGTTTGCGGGTGTATGTGAGCCTCAAGGGACTGTTTTTGGGGAAAGGCTAAAGAGACAATACGACTGCGAGCATGCTGCTTATTAGCATGAAAGTGGTAAAACACACAATATCATGTCAGAACGTATTAAGAAAGGATGATTTTTGTTTCCTTCTGACGTTTTGGTTAAGTCAAAACCTTTCTTCTTCAACATGATCATTTCATCACTAGCACAACGTTTCCTCAGACTCGTTTAAAACAATTAAAAGCCCCGCGACGCAGCTGCCTCACTGGACAACCAAGTTGCATAACCCATAAGTTAGTAACGCTTCACATTGGAGCTAATTACAGTGTTATCTAAAAATTCACACTGGATGCGATGTGTGCGTAGCGTACACAACAGTCTGAACAACTCGCATTACACGTCCGTGTTCTGTAAAGGCAACCAGTGGAAACCTCAAACGTCCAACATTGCCAAAGCAGCAACATGATGGGCCTGTAATTACAACCCAGTTCACTTCAAAACATCACATGAGAAAAAGAAAGGAACAGCAAACAAACAACATCGTCCGTGCTTATTTTTGGTATAATGAGGATCATTACTGTACAAACACTTGCACTCAAAAATACAGGTCAGAATAATCCAAACCATGTTTTAGATAGAGGTTTAAAATAAGGTTGACAGAATATACAGTACAGTACCATTCGAATGGATCGCTCTTAGGAAACGTTGTGTGAATTTTTATTTCCCAGAAAAGCTTTTGACCTAAATGCACATCTAAATCTACATCCAGATTTCTGTAAGGCTTTCTTGCGACAGGATAACATTTCTGGAATCGATGACAAACACAGAAAAACCTTTTTTTTTTTTTAAAAAGCATCTATGCACAGTAGAATGTCCAGGTTACTCATACAGCTTGAGTGAATATACATTTGACCCCGTGTGCGAAAGACACAAGGGAGGGAAAAAAGGCCTTGACGTTTTGAAATTACTTGACAAATTCCATCAATCTCCATCGTCTGACATGCTACATCCTGGTGAATTAAGGTTAAGAGAATGCAGAGCGGGTTTTTACTCTGCATGACTGAGTCAAGCACCCAGAGGGCTTTGTAAGGCCGGCGGTGTGATTTATAATTACAGGCACATGCTCTCTTGCAAGCGGCCACACACACACACACACACACACACACACACACACACACACACACACACACACACACACACACACACACACACACACACACACACACACTTATACATGCATGCACGCATGGAAATAATAGTGCACACAAAAATTTATAAAATGTAAAAACTACAGTTTATTAAAAAAATGTAAGAAATCTGCATCAGCAGTTTAAAGGCATCTTGTGCCTCTACAATTACAGTATGTTCCTATGAATCCACTCATTAACCTGCATTAATAATGGAAAGATTATATATATTTACCATTAATATAATATTTACTCTCTCTTTTCAATTTATGACTTACACAATAAGCAGTACATGTAATTTAACCGAACACCAGGCATATATTGTTGACTTTGCCAATAAGGTCATTTCTCCTGAAAGGAAGTGAGACAGGAAGTGTCCCTGGCAGGCAGTTTAGAATGAGTGTGTCCTTCCTGCATGCAGTGGATTACACAAACATCTTTAGGAGAAAGAAAGAAAAAAATAGAAAAGGCTGCAAAAAGTCCCATGTATCATCATCACTGTATGTTTCATACCCATGTAAGACAAGTTCTGAAGTTGAACCACATTGCTGCAACCACAGCATGTTTAAGGAATTAATGTATTACACAATTGTCAATGTAGCTAAAGCTTCTGCAAATATAATGGGTGTAAGTTATTGTGTGCTTCTGCACGTATAATGTTTCCAATCTCCTGTAAATTAGCAGGCACTTTTATCACGTAGTTGATTTGCTCTTAGTGAGGCCTATAAAACTCAAAAGCAAAGTTCACAGAGAGCTGAAAATCAACATAAAGACGGCTAAACAGAGAAAGAGCACGTCTTCTATCTGCGTAGACGTTCCTCCTTTTATAGGCTGCATTATTTATTTATTTATTTATTTATTTATTTATTTATTTATTTATTTATTTATTTTTGTTCTAACTGATCATCTAGTCTTATTTGTGTTCATTTATGGATTCCATTTAAATTGCTTTCCTTTAATATAGAGTGACAGAGTTTCACAAAATATATACTGTAATACATTTGCATGCTCAGTTGAAACACCTAGCCATTTAAACGGAATATAATTCAATATGAAAGGGCACTAACTCAGGCATAACATTAAAACCACCCCCTTAATAGTGTTGCACCCCCTTGTGCCACCGAGCACCAACACGGCTCTGAATCATCAAAGCATTGATTCCACAAGGCCTCTGAAAATGTATTGTTGTGGTGTCTCCCTCCAATTACCTTAGCAGCAGATCCTTTAAATCCTGTAAACTGTGATCATGGATCAGACTTGTATGTTCAACACATTAACTTTTTGAACTTCCTCAAACCTTTTGAGTTTTGCTGTGTGGTGCATTTTCCATCTGAAAGAGGTCACTGCCATGAGGGAATACTGTTCCTGTGAAGTTTGCAACAATGTTAAGGTAAGTGGTGCATGCCACTTACCTAAAGTCCCACCCACATGAATGCATGGACCCAGGGTTTCTCAGCAGAACACTTGCCGTAGAAACACACTGCCTCAACCAGTATCACTTTGCCTCTACAATTTTGTTAGGTGCTAACCACTGCGTACAGTACAGGGAACACCCCTGAAGACCTTTCAGAGATGCTCTGACCCTGTCAATAAGTCACAAATATCACAATTTGTCAAATTTTCTTTCACATGGCCATTTTTCCTGCTTCCAGCACATGAAGTTTAAGAAATGACGGTTCATTTGCTGCCTGCTATATAACCCAACCCTTGACAGGTGCCACTGTTACGGCATAATCAATGTTATTCATGTCGCCTGTTAGTGGTTTTATTGTTATGGCTAATCAGTGTAAATACACTTTATATTTTCTATACTGCAAATCAAGTTTGGCATTAAGGGTATCTCGATGTATATACATTTGCACAAATTCAGGAGCACTTTCAGATAATATAACCAATTGTAAAATAGTTCAACTAATTGATTTACACGTATCAATGAAGGAAGCATAAGGAACCACAAGGTCAAAACTGCCATGGAGGGATATTTGGTCTCCATGAAGATATAAAAGCATGCCAATGCATGCACACACACACACCACACACACACACACACACACACACACACACACACACACACACACACACACACACACACACACACACACACACACACACACACACACACACACACACACACACACACACACACACACACACACACACACACACACACACACACACACACACACACCAAGCAAAATAGTCAAGGGAATAGAGCACTTAGATCAATGAATCTAAAATCATCCCAGATTATTGTATTACTCTCATACAGTAACCCATTTACTGCCAGATCCTCTTTCCTTATGCACAAACACAAGGGTGTGAACTCTACCTGACAGAATGGGGCCACGGCGCTACCCAGGGAATTAAGGTGTTGCTCAAATGCAATTATATAATTATAAACTTCCTTTGTTGTGGGCTCATCAGATGAAATCCAGCAGCAATCACTGGAACTGCAGCACCGTTTAAAAACCCCCGACATTCTGTGCACCTCTCACGTATGTTTGATGTGGTCAAACAATTATATCTATATATGTGAGTGTGGTTCGCTTATGTCTCTGAGAGGGATGCCAGTGTTTAAAGATTGCATGTTGTCACTGCAGTGTAAGTTTTGAATGAGTTGAGTGAAAGCTGAACTAGTTTCTCTCTCTCTCTCTCTCTCTCTCTCTCTCTCTTCCTCACTACAGTTTCTTGGACTACTTGAAAATGCCATTCTGGAGAATATATAGTTCAAAGCAGGGAAAGTAGGAGTTTGTAAAACGTAAAAGGAGGTTTTACAGTATATGGCTGCTGGTGGCATTTTAAATCTGCAGTGTACTTTATGTAATAATCTACTCCTTTAAGGTTTTTGGGCATTTTGAGAAATTACAACACGACCTTGTACTTTATTATTTTTTCCATAGTGGAGGTACAATATTATTAAAGGGGTAAATTATAGGCACTGCACAATATGCACCTGCTGGTGTTTAGATACTGCATGTGCATTTCATGCAAATTTAAGTAATTCACAAACTGTAGGATCATACTGTTAAAAAAATATTTGGCATTACTGCTTTTAGTACCCAGTGATAAGGAGTGCCAAATTTTGTGTTTTACTAAATTGGGGGGGGCGGGGGTGATGCTTGCTCTAGACCATGCTCTCCCTGTGCTTTGTGGGGTTCCTTTGTCTACTCTGGTTTCCTCAACAATCCAAATACATGTTTTGTAGACTGATTAGTGTTTCCGACTTGTTTGTAGTGCATGATTGGTTATCTGAGTGAGTATGTGTTTGTGCCCTCTGATGAGTTGGAACCCCATCCACGGTGTCTCATAACTCAGGACCTGTGCCCTGGTTCCAGGCCCCCTGCAACCCCACACAGGATAATTAGTATGGAAAATAAATCTATTTTATTAAATATTTTAAATATTCAGTACAGACCAAAAGTTTGGACACACCTTCTCATTCAAAGAGGTTGAATTTGTATTATGGCAAGAAAAAGGCAGCTAAGTGAAAAAAAAAAAAAAAAACAAGTGGCCATCATTACTTTAAGAAATGAAGGTCAGTCAGTCCGTGAAATTGGGAAAACTTTGAAAGTGTCCCCAAGTGCAGTCACAAAAACCATCAAGCGCTACAAAGAAACTGGCTCACATGCGGACCGCCCCAGGAAAGGAAGACCAAGAGTCACCTCTGCTGCGGTGGATAAGTTCATCCGAGTCACCAGCCTCAGTAATCGCAGGTTAACAGCAGCTCAGATCAGAGAGCAGGTCAATGCCACACAGAGTTCTAGCAGCAGACACGTCTCTAGAACAACTGTTAAGAGGAGACTGTGTGAATCAGGCCTTCATGGTAGAATATCTGCTAGGAAACCACTGCTAAGGACAGGCAACAAGCAGAAGAGACGCGATTGGGCTAAAGAACACAATAAAGAACACAATAAAAAAAACTCTTTGAATGAGAAGGTGTGTCCAAACTTTTGGTCTGTACTGTATGTAAATAGCTATTTAGATATATGTACAGGTATATCTAAATATATATACAGTATGTATGTATATGTACTGTATGTATATATTTATAAATGGAAACCATTTATATTTGGCCATTTTCTATATAAAGTACACACACACATAGTATGCATACACACATACACAAACACTAGAAGGGTTTTAAATTATGTATTTTGCATTTATCTAAACCAGAAATAAAGTTATAGTATATAATATACCTCCAAAAGTGAAATTTAAACATTTGGACTCATCACAGACAATTAATTAGCATTAGCTAGGTGAGAAAGATCACATTTCGCCAGCAGGCTTCAGACGTCTGATTGTTCTTACCACAGACAACTCACACAGCATGATATTTGCATATTATTATTATTATTATTATTATTATTATCACAAGGACCACTTTAGAACTTGATAAAAATGAAATGATTCCTCTTGTAATGCCAAATGCATATGATTCATCTAAGATCCAAGTACATGAGTAGGTGTCTTCCAGTACAAAGCGAACATGAGCAAGACATATGGATACCCCAGCATTGCGGTTGGCTGAGAAATTCCTTGGACGTGCAATATTTCACACTTGTGCGAGTGTACAGATTTTATCCTCTTAGGCCAGACATTGACTGAACACGTCTAATGTTTGACAATGGGAAACATAACAAGCATATTTTAGTGCATATAAAAGCACACTTGAGTGCATGAAGGGTGTTTGTGTGTGTGTTTCTACATATAATTTTGTCTGTGGAGGAACCCCAATGTAAGTTATTTACTTTAAAAAGATTTTTTTTTAATCATTCAGAAGTCTCCCCAGCCAGACAAAGTACACTCTCACTACCTACGTTGAGCAGGTCAGATTATTTCTGTTTCATTAAAGTCAGCAAATTGAATATCAGGGCCAGAACAGGAGCTCCATACTCTCTTAATTATGTCTAATAAATCTGGCTCCTAATTACCCCCAGGGAGAAGAGAGACTGCTGGCTAATGGAAGGACTGGAGTGGCACATTAGGATTTGTTATTCTACCCTCACAGATGAAGCAGACAAACTAAATGTGGACGATTGTCAAGACGTTTTCTCTGTTTGTTTACGTGCTCATTGCTGGAGGGGACTACCATTCTAATAAAGCGCTCACAAATGCATGCTAATCTGACATGTTTGCTTAGCACTGAGCATGAAGCTGCTTCTGTTTGCCTTGCTTCAGTTGCATCCCACAGACTGTGAATATTTTACAGTTCAAGAAGTAAGGCAAAGACGTAAACATGCTTAGTTGAAGCAACAGTCACTAAAATAAAATGTGCACAATTAATTCTACCTTACCCTAAAGTTGATTAAACAAAACATGTTTGGTGACTGATATGTGCTTGTTTTGTTTCGCACTGGCACTACACGGCTAATGTTGCTAACAATGCATGGAAGTCTAAGATAGCAGTTTGGTTAATGATGTTATTTGAATGTCGTTGTACACACTGCTAAAATGGAATGATTATAATCTGATTCACTGTGCAATCCTTCCCTTAAACTTTAAATGGAGAGTTAAGTTTGTCTTAAATCAAAATTCTAATGCATATTAGAACATACATTACAATTACAAGTCTTGGTCATTATACATTGTCCGGCTTTGCCCACCGACAGGGAAGTCTTGCGGTGTAGCCTGTGATGGGCAAGAGTAGCTCAGTGGTTGATGTATGGCACTACTGAGCTGAAGGTCCCAAGTTCAAACCCTAGCCCCATGAAGTTGCAACTTTTGGATCCTTGTGCACGTCCCTACCCTAAACCCTCAACTGCTCAGATGTATAATGAGATAGCAATGTAAGTCACTTTGGATAGTGGTGTCTGTCAAATGCTGTAATCAGGGCCGAGTTCCACATCCCTTGTCTTTGTGCAAAAATGCATTCCAAAGTTCAGTTGAGGTAACTCAAGTTAGTATCTTTCAGGTTATGGTGAATAGGATCTAAAACAAATGTAACTCTTCTCTTTCCATAAAACTAATTCTGGCTTGCCATGGGCTAGTTCCGGTTAGCCATATGGCTAGTTCCGGGGAAACAAAAGAGTTTAACCGCAGAAGATTCATATGAGTCTCAGTTCAACTTTGGAATGCACCTTAATTTTGATTTAAGCCAGATTTGAAAAAAAAACCAAACTCTCCCCTTAAGCCACAATTCTAACATAGTACAATTTAGCTTGAAATACTGTAATTTTGCTTCTACTGTTAGTGCTACTGTTTTAGCTAAACAATGTCCATTTTCATACTTTGTCCCAGACATTACAACATTATAAAGGGAGATACAGCAAATCGATTCATTTGTGTCTGCAAAGTTGCTTTGTGACCATGAAGAAATTTCCATAGTGTTATTGGCTAACTGCTTTTTTTTTTTTTTAGCAAGATTAGCCTCACAGCTCCAAGGCAGAACTAAAAACAAGTTTCCAACAACAGACACTCCTCCTGCATGACATTTTATATTAACCTATCATATATTTTACAGTAACCTAGTTCCTGTTTCAGATATTTATTTCCACATATAAAATAAACATTTATACTTTGAAACTGAAGATCATGTTACAGTATATGCCATGAGTAGATTTAGCATTTTGATGTGTTTGGAGATATGCTAGATATGCACTCTGTCTACAACATATTAGGTAGCTTAGACCTAAAGTCAAGACAATCAGCCTAACCAGAAAACAAACTGTTATTCTTCTTTTTTTTTCTGGATTTTCCATTGTCAAGTTTGCAGATACTACTGTTCCCCTTAAACAATCTGCCTTCCTCTGACCGCATGTGAGTCAACGCTTTAGTTCCTCATTTCAGCCAGTGTCTAAAAGGAATCAATCTCCCGTCTGGATTTGACTCATTAGACTGTGGGCTACTGTGTGTCTTTGTTTACGCACATGTCTCAATGCCAGGGGTTCCTTATCATTCGAACCTGCTCTCAGAAGCTGTAATGATAAAATGGGATGTATTAGCGGTAGTTACTCACCAGTGACTGCCAAATGAATCAGAACGGCTGCAGACATTAGGAAAGGGTGGGGTGTGGGGTAAAAAGTACTACTGGTTTTTTTTTTTTTTTTTTTTTTGCAGTTGTTGGTCAAGAGTTCAGCTTTTCCAGTAATTCTAAAGAGTTGTAAATAGATAAAAATTTTAGCACCTATTTACCCACACACTTGTAAATGGATTACACTTTTGGCAACCATTTGTAATCAATGTTTATCTGATTATGTGTAAATTCAATGTGGATCTTTTGCAATATTGGTTGTTGCCTGAGTGCCTCTGAGTGCAACTTTTTCTCTTTTTTTTTCATCAAAGCATGACTTCTGTATGTTTCAAAAGCATGCATTTACTTATTCTTCAGTAACTTTATCTTGTTTAGGGTCACGTGGATCTAGAACACTGAGCACTTGTTGGAAACACACACTGGATGGAATGCAATATAGATCGGATTCATAAAAGCTGTACATTCATAAAATATGTAAAATTTTCTTACTTCCTTTTTTAAACCAGATGTTTAGAATGAAGACAAAGGAAAGTACTAAAAATTTCTGTCGAGTTACATCATCTTTTTTCATTTCCTCAAAATAAGTAAATAAATAAATCATTGCTTTGTAGGGTCCTATGTCATATATAATCATTTTAAAAACTACATCAATATTAAAATACAGTCATTTGGATTTATGAAACAGTAGTAGAGAAAGAAAAGAAATATCTTCTAAACATTCAAATTTTTAAGCAAAATACAAAAGTGCTACAGTATACCATAGGTCATTCTTTAATTCCGAACCTGCCAAAAGTCCCGGTAACGAACATATTCAGTTATTATGGTACATTTTATTTCAGGTTTCATTGTTGCATTGCTGAGTGCTTTTTTTCCTCTAATCAAGGGTTTGAACTATAACAGCACAATACAACTTATGAGCAGCATTGTTATTATTATTGTTATTTAGGCTATAATTAGCTCTGAGGTATTTTTCCAGTTCAATAATTAATTCTGTAGATCTGTGTTGTTCTTAATTATACTGATTAATGCAAAACGTATGGATATAGATGGTTTAGATGGTTTATAACTAGAGTTACAGTAGGAGAGGCTTGATGTGAAGCACATCAATCATACAATGTAAGACAAGAGCAATTTCATTCCTACTCATGGTAATTTATCTCTATGGTGTCTTGCATAAATAATCACGCCCCTTGAACTTATAATCAGGGGGGGGCGGGGGGCTTATGATCTAAAAATTAAATGACTTGAATTTAGGATTATATGTTATGAATGTACACAAAGTAACCCATAATATGGAAACAGGGGGAATTAATATACAATTTTTTGAGGAATACAGTTTTGAGGAATCGTTCTCCAGGCTTCCTGAAGAATTTTTTAACTTCTGATTTCTGGCATATTTTTGACTCTCATTTTCAGTCCAGTCCCTGTAACTGACCACTTTCTGCAGAATGTTTTTTGTTTGTTAAGCCATTCAGTGACCTACTGTATGAATCATTCAAGCATAAAAACCATGGACCAGTGAGAAACAGGTGTAGATGATGACAGATGATCAGACGGGTGATTAGTATTCTGATGATGCTAAATGCTGAGTGGTTGGAATAGACTGAAGGATAAGTCTAAATCTGTGGTTGTTACATAAATAATATTTTTTATTTGTATATTTACGGAATTTGTCACAGTAAAACAATTTAAGTTGCACAATATTGTAGTTTGCAAAACTATTAAATAAAAAAAATTATAAATAAAATTAAAAAATCTGCAATTGTAAAATATTGACTCCTATTATTATGATACTGCAAAATTATTTCTGTGCCACGACTTACCTGCAAAAGTCATATAAATGAATACGGAATCAACCTGTATGTAATTAAAGTGGCCCCACCAGGACCGTGCTTCAATGTTCTTACTTTTCACACCATCCACGCTTGGAGTCAGTTAACTCTGCAAATACAGCGGTTTACACAAAATGATGATGAAAATATTACTCTCAAGTACTTTTTGACATAATCGTTTAACAGGACCGCCTTGGACCGATTTTGTAGTTTTTTATATTAAATGTTGGGCGTGAATATGGCAAGCAAACACATGGTATGTACATTATGTTGTGTGATCCAAGTACTTCTTCCTGATCCTTTTTTGATGCATTTCATACAGTGTGTGTGAGTGTGTGTGTGTGTGTGTGTGTGTGTGTGTGTGTGTGTGTGTGTGTGTGTGTGTGTGTGTGTGTGTGTGTGTGTGTGTGTGTGTGTAAATTCATCTCAGATTTCACAAACCTCACTTTGACCCAGCACATCAGTAGGATCTAGATTCCCTCTCTGCAGACTTGAGCCAACACGGACTCCCTCTGTACCTGTGAAAATAAACAAGGCCTCAGGCTCCTAGGCATCCCAAGCACTGTTAACACTCCAAACATTCAGAGTCATGGACCGTGGACCCAGCCACACACTTTAAACACTTGTTAAACTTGCACGTTTTTCCTGCAATGTCAACAGCTCCCAATCACCCTGCAGGGAACACCACGCCAGCTTCTAGGCAACAGTGCAATGAAAGCAGTCAAATCAAAAAAGGCCATGTAGGGAACGTTCATAACGGAAGTCTCCCCACCCTTTCGTCTCTTGCATGAAGGGTCTGATTGAGAGACGAGACGAGAAAGCTATGCAACCACGGTGACTTCCACATCACCAACCACACAGGTGAAAACCCCCAAACTAGACTACAGAGACCAGAGATCAACGCAACCCTTCCTATGCCTGTGATACCTTGGCAGCACCCCACAGCCTAAATGGAAACCCCGGGCAATAAAAAGAGCCAAGCCTGTTTGCACTTTCCCCGCAGATGGATGGTGAAAAGCAATGTGAGCTGGCCATGGCCGCCTCGAACGTTTCCTCTGGAAAGTGTACTTTGCTCAGTTTTCCATTGTCGAAAGACTAAGAAACGTGCAGACCACCATCAATGGTGTCTAGATGCATTATTGAGACGACCCTGTGTCACTCCAGCCAAGTGGCCCATAGCACGTGAGATTCTGCAGACTCTCACGCATTAAATGACTCTCACTTGTGCTTGAAGAGTGTGTGAAAAGCAGAATGGAAGAGAGTTATGTGCTGCTGGACTTCCCAGCACGCAGCATATTACTGTTCCATTGCATCATTGTGAGCCCCAATTCTATCCTCATTTTATTGTACTTTCATGAGACTATAGCACCAAAGACTGGCAACCTAATTGTGCATTATGTTCTCTAAATGGTTACAAGATTTATTTCAAATGGCTAGGAACGAAAAGTCCAAATTCTACCTAAAATGTCGACTTTATTAAATCATGAAATGAGCAAGTCAAATGGCATCAAGGATCCTCCACCTTGAGGAAGATATACAACACTGTATGTAGCCAGTTTGTCTTGTTTGGTGCCCAACAAAATCGTTGTGATTGCTAGAAGCCAGAAAATGATAGAGAAGGAAAAGTGTGTTAGCCCTGCACTTAAATAAACAACAAATAAATTGACTTCTGTTTTTCAAGCCTTTAATGATGTTTTTTTTTTTCTTTCGGTTTTTCCCCCAACATTACCAGAGAGAAGAGTAATTCATTCTGGGATCTGCAATAATAAAGCACTCCTTGCCTCCCTCCAGCTCTCTGCCAATCGTGGCTGAAGCAAGCGAAATTATTCTAGAAGAACAGGAGCGGTGAAGTTAATAGAGGAAATCATTTAGACATTACAGTCATTTTAATGTACTTATGTCTGCTTAAAATCACCCTGGAACACTGTGCTGTTCCAAGTCACACAGTATTAAAACAGTCTGCAGCTTTTGAGGAGCTGATGGCACAGGTGGCTGTGAAATATGGAGTTGCCACTTTTCTCCCTCGCTAAATGTCGCTAAATGCTGTGGGAATGTTCCTAACCTAACTCAGTGGTAGATGACTTTTATAACTTTTTTTTTCCTGTGTGAACTTTGAGAAATATTTAGTAAAGTGGAGCGAACGCTTAAAGGAAATTTCCACTTTGAAACACATTAAATGCATCAATCAACCATAGCATTAAGACGCAAAAATGTATGCCCAATATTGAGTAGCTTCCTCACGTGACACCGGAGCACATCTGGATCCTTGGTGTATGACTGTGCAAGACCTCTGGGGGTGTGCTGTGGTGTCTGCCATTGGGACATCGTTTGGGTTGTGTCCATTTTCTATGGAATCAGACAAGATGGACTGGCCTTAGGTCTCCGTGCACATGGGTCACTCTTGG
Source organism: Clarias macrocephalus (assembly GCA_011419295.1). Classification (NCBI taxonomy): domain Eukaryota; kingdom Metazoa; phylum Chordata; class Actinopteri; order Siluriformes; family Clariidae; genus Clarias; species Clarias macrocephalus. Next base: position 100,713 of record JAAGKR010000032.1, on the reverse strand, counting down.
GTACCCATAATCCTGTCACCATTTTCTGGTGTAAAATTGATAAATCAGTGTTAATGTGTTAATCTTTTGTGATGTTAATGTTATGGTTGATCAGTGTATATTTACAATAAATAGAAATATTTGTTATACGCTTGGTGATTTTTTTTTGTTGGTGGCTGTTTCAAGCACGGTTATAATGACCTTTAATAATATACAATGTAAAGGATGAGTGATTACGGTCAGATTTAATTGTTAGTTCCTAAAAAACAAAGAGATAAACATACAGTGTTAATGAATAATGTTTTAACAACAACAAAAATGTTTCTTTGAAGTTACTTCCTGATATAAGGCACAACAGCTGTTAATTTCCCCTTAACCTTATTCAACCCATATTCAGCAATAGCAATGTATGGCTATTGTGTTTGCACTCCAGGTTTGCATTGTGATTTTTACAGAGCCGCATCACAATCCTGGCGGTACTGACAAATGGCCTGCCAGGTTTTCAGCCATTTCTTTAAGTCATCATAAACAATATTTCTCCAGCCACGCACACTGTGCAAGTCATCTGTCCTCATCGTAGCCTGGCCTTAATGCTTATTCAGCACCATATATTCATTTTATTTGTCAATTATGAGTTCAGGGACGAGAAAAATAAAGCAATTAGGCATCTACATTAGCTTACTCACTGCCCAATTTGGGAATTGTTTCAGCACAACCTTTGCCAATAATAAAGTGGAAGCCAATCAAAGCAAATAGCCCAGTGGATCTTTACCATATAATTGGGATACATGTAATCATTAACCTTGGTGCAGAGCAAGAGAGTTAATGAATCAAATCAATACTTCTCTCCTCTGATCCATAATTATTTGAAAAGAGATGAAAAATTAAACAGACTCGGCCTATGAGGTTATCATGCCGTGCAATTAGCTTGCCGGAGGGAGATTATGTTACCTAGATACCATCGGGGAAGTGTAATTTCTCTTTCAGACTACAGTTTTTTAATGAAGAGCACAATTACCTAAATAGGTCAGCAGAAGACATGCAGGCAGTTTTACCCTTACCTGTAACGAAGAGATGGGGGGTTGTGCTAGAGACTGGGAGAAAAAAAAAAAGGGTTCCATTAGTACAGCCTATGGGCTTGTTCCATACACACCATACCAGCACCCTTCTGATATTCTGCTTCTGTTAGAACTCATTATCTTTTCAAGTCAATGAATGTGCAAGCTTAAAAAAATAATAATGGTCATTATGCTGCAGTGTGTGAAACAAACATAGGTTTTATATTTATACTAATTTACTAGTAATTCATATATATTTTTTAATATATAGGTTACAGCTACTGTATATTCTCTATTTGTTTTGATTCCACATATTTTAGGGGGAAATGATACACTGTAAAGTAAGTCAACATTTCTATACTTATGTATGTGTAATCTGCCGCCCCCCCGGACACACACACACACGCACACACGCACACACACACACA
>JAAGKR010000032.1:66744-99228 GCA_011419295.1 Clarias macrocephalus | reverse complement strand
TGTAATCTGCCCCCCCCCCACACACACACACACACTCACACACACACACACACACACACACACACACACACACACACACACACACACACACACACACACACACACACACACACACAGTGGGCTATTTGATATAGATTTATAACATCTAATCCCAATTAAGTCCATTTCAGTAGTTCTACTTTGTAACACTACCGAACGAGGAGAAGGTCGGGGGTGAAAACTTATTCAGGGCACTGTAGCACATTACAAGGGAGCCAATGAGTTTTATCACCTTTAACACATATTGTGAAGACACATATGTGTTTCAAAATGCTCTCTCTTTCTCTCTCTCTCTCTCGCACTCACACACACACACACACAGGCAAAATTGAAGGATTTTCTTCCCCCTCTACTGTGACCCTGCTGTTTGCTGTAAGGGTCTGTCTTTGTGCTACAGATTAGATCTGGTATGATTGGCGCTAGAAACCAACACATGACAAAAGGCAGCGCTGGTCAGCAGCTGGTCAGTGTTGATGTGGACAGGCACACATACACATGTACACACAGTGGTCTAAACTAGGTCAGACAAGGGTATCTCCCAGACTGGCAGTTTCCTCATATGTGACGCCTTTCCCTTACATGTTGTCATTATGTTCCCCAAACACTGTCAGAATCAATAGCTTCAACAGCTCAGCAGCAGCAGCAGTGTGGTAACGGGCCTTTATAGCTGTTTGGATCTTTTTGAACATCGTGTCAAGAACAGAATAAATCTCGTAGCTGCAATTTTAAAAATGCAATCTTGAATCTTAATTCAATTTAAAATTTGAACAAATTAAATATGGAAGTAGGTGGTCCAAGCTACAGTTTTACAATTAAGTTAAATGTGAAATAGCATCCTGAATCAAAAGACTTTTTATTCGTCCTGAATCAAAATACTTTTTTTTTTACACGTGCTCAGATATTTTAAATGGTTTTAAAATGTTTTAAACATTGTGTCAAAAAAGAATGAAACTTACATAAAAATAACTGAAATAGAACATATTAAATCATGAAATTTGATTTGTAACAAGCATTACATTTCTTTTTATCTAAATTCTAAGTAAATCTAAAATCTTGTTAAAAGTTAAAATTAAGTTTATTTATATTTATTTCATTTATACCTAGGTAGAATAATTATATAGAGTAACTCATTTAAATTACTGAAGAATTATCCACTGCTGCCAATAGTGTAAGTGACTCTTGTTCCAGTTTAGGAAGTAGTGGAACAATTAAATCATACAGCAATCAACCATGACATGAACACCACATAATATTAACACTGATTATCAATTACTGTATATACCAGTAAACTGGTGACAGGATCACCATAGCATCACCAACGCTAGAGTTGGAGACCAAAAGCTAGCCATTTCAATTGATTCCACATAAAAGATAATGCAGCACAAGTAGCTGAATAAAGTCCATGTTGACCATTGTATAAAGACACTAGAAAACCCAGCGCACTGCACTACTCCCACCAATACTGTGATCCATACACTGCACAGCCCCCCCCCCCCCCCCCCAAATGTTCCACACTCTAATATTTAATTGAACCACCTTTTGCTGTGGCACCTTTTGATAAGCTTATGCAATGTCACAACATTTATTTCCAACCAGATTCACATTATTTTTTTTCCAAGATCTTGTATTGATGATGGGAGATTTGGACCGCCTTTTTCCGGCACACCATCTCAATGGGGTTAACCTCATGGGTCTCAATGGGGTCTGACCTCATGACCTTTTTCCATTGGTCCAGTCCATTCTTTATGCACCGAAGCAATTTGAAACTTTTTTCTAATTAACTGATAAGTGGTATACTTAATGCTGCACAGCTGTTTAGTCCCAGTCCCTTTTTCCTTTACTTCTCTTCACATTATCCGTGTGATAATTGTCTATAATAGTTCCACTATAAAAAAAAGCTGTTTTTATTATTATTATTATTATTATTATTATTATTATTATTATTATTATTGTTGTTGTTGTTGTTGTTGCAATTTTATTCCACTAAGAATTTAAGTAAACCTGTGTCTTTGTAAAAAAAAAAAAAAAAAAAAAAACTAGAAGTAATTAAGAACTGGGAGAAATTCTGCCTGAGTCCAGTCCTTCATTAGCAGGAAAATTACAGTCGGTAACAATATTGCAAAGCAATTTGAGTGATAGATTAAAAAAAGATATTCTATGTTCACTCTTTGGACTACATGTTAACCCTATCAGCGTTATCTTTTGCTGCACTTTAACTCATTTTATGGTGTGTGTGTGTGTGTGTGTGTGTGTTTTTTTTTAACATTACATACTATTTTAAATGCAATCACTGGAGCAGCAGCATGAAATTCATACTGAAAGACCCAAAGTCAGATCAGTCAAAAATCTAAAGCCATGGACATGTCAATTATCTCACATTTAGTCAAATTACTTTGTTACTCAGTGAGAGAACTGAAAGCTTTTATGTGGAACTAGCCTAATATTTGCAATTTAGATTCTGATTACTTTCTACAGCGCCAATTAGATAACACCTCATGGAGGCTAAACTCTTCTCAGCAGGTAGCTAATAGTATGAAAGTTGAAAACAGAATGCATGTTTTAATGATGCAAAGACCAGAATGTTGAGAAAAAAAAAAAAGATAGTTGCAGGAAGTGCATAAGATAATTCCAGGAAACTTTGTAATAGGGTTCAACATACTGTAACACTTGAGTTTATGGATATTCAGTATATGGCGTTTATGGTGATTTCAATAATGCACATACAATGCTGTCTTCAAGCACAGCACATACAGTACTGTAGGCAAAAGAGCTATACACAATCAAAGCATTTCATCTCTTTTTAATAACTCAACTAATACTAAAATATGTAGATATTTTGTATAGTTGCAGCAAAAAAACAAACAAAAAAAAACAGTAGAACTTTTGTTTGTGATCTATTAAACTTATAAGCAGTGATGTAAATAAATGTTATGAGTTGTGTTTTTCCTGGAACATTCACGTTCCCTGTTATATGGCAGCATAAAGATGTTAGGGTTAATGTCAACCTGTTTGTGTGGCTCCCCTCTTATTTTTTGAATGGCGTGATTGCCTGGCATGTATTCCCCTCACATACAGTACACATTCCATATGAACCATCCGACCCACCAAATGTTCTCAGTTTCAGGTTTGCAGTATGGCAGGTGCTTCAGACTTTAAGACGTGGTGCCAGCAAGTGTTGTTTTTCCTCCTGAAACTTGGCAGCGAGGATATGACAGACTCTCGAGCTGTGACTTTAATAACAAGAATGCAAGAAAGTAGTCGGAAAGGAAGCTTTCAGGGACATGGAATTAGCGGGGATCCGTGGTCCGTCTGTGCTCGGAGCGCACTGTCACAGAGCTGGAGACGCTCTGGGAGGCCTGGGAGCAGTGACGAGGGCAGCACATTCAGCTCGATAGACAATTCTCTCCTAGAGCAGATGTGTCAGCCACCCACACTCTGAAAGATGTGGACTGTGTGTGTGTGTGTGTGTGTGTGTGTGTGTGTGTGTGTGTGTGTGTGTGTGTGTGTGTGTGTGTGTGTGTGTGTGTGTGTGTGTGTGTTTTCCATGCCAGAACCTTTAATTTAGCTTTGTCTTCGTATGGCATATTTTGAATTCTGCCTACCTGTCAAGTGACGACAGCGTGATCAGTTCAGTAATCTAATCGAGTGAGCAAATTGTCTCTTGGACAAAATCAAGCGAGAAACGGCATGAAGTATGATGACACATTAACGCTGCAACCTATAGGGACTCCATACATTAAGATACTTTAATGAGCAATGTGACACTTTTTACTTCCTATTTCTGCTTCTCTGCTGTCTGGTGAAGTTCCCTTACCCTTTTGAGCTCCTGTGCAGCCGCAGAGGCCCTCCCTGAACAGGCGATTAAAGGAAAGACTGCCCCCTACAGAAAATCTAGGGCACAACCCTCAGGGCTGACCCTCCTCCCTCTGTGTCCCATGTGTCCTCCCTCTCCCTTTGCTGCTCTGATCCACCCTACACCAGGGAGCCAATGAGACATGACCAGGTGCCTTCTCTGAGGTTGCACAGCCGTGGGGTGTTTCTCTTTGGAAGCTTTATTATCTTTAAAACTGAGAAAAAAACCTACTCAAGGAACTGACAGAGGCCTTCAAGAAACATCCTGAGCTCAGTGCAAGAAGCAAACAAATAAAGCAGCGGCACATAGAGAAAGAACGACTTGCACCTTGCTTCGATTCCACGGCTGGAGCAACATCACACGGCTCTTGCCAAAGCAAGGCTGCACTGCCTATTGACAAGGGAATCTTTAAGAGCGTTTCTTGTGCAAAACTTGACAAAACATCCCCAGATTGATTTTATGTCTGACTTCTGCTGCCACTTAAGAGACAGGGCGGTTTTGTTTCGCAGCTGAACCCCACATGCCGGCTGCTTTTCCTTCAGGGCATTCTCACTGTGTTGCAGGCAGGGGATGAACTCTCGGGCAAATCTATCTTGTGCAGAAGAAGCGCACAGCTCAAAAAGTGCAGGCAAAGCGTAATGAAGTGAAAGGTGGAGCGAGAGCAAGTTTCTGCCGTTTTTCAAACACCCTCAGCCATCAAAGACCTTGTGCTGCTGCACGCTTGTGGAAAAGTTTTGCATGTTGATTCCATCTCCAAGGCAATTTTTTGTTGTTTGTTCCTCTCTCTCTCTCTCTCTCTCTCTCTCTCTCTCTCTCTTTCTCTCTCTCAAATGTTTCACTGTGTAGGAGTTTGACTCTGAAGATGGCAGGATGGCGTGTCTCGTTTTGGAGTTTTGTCAGCTTTATGCGCAAGCGCGGCAGCCTACTCCTTTGGCACTCAGACGCATGCTCTCACTTCCTTCTTTGCAAACATTTGCCGTGGGTGGGTTTGCTTGGTTTGCACCGGCAATGATCTATCATTATAAGGTGTGTGAGCTTGGTGGCGAGTGTAAACTTGGCAAGCTCTCGCTGTCGCGCCACCAGGCCCGAGCCCTGTTAGCTCAGCGATTTCTGAGTGGTCAAGTCGTCTTGCCACAATCGCATGCTGGCGCCACAATCGCGTAGCCCAACTGCAACTCTTTGACTCGGTAATGAATACATGCCGAAAATACACTCAGCCGTCTTGCTCTTCCCCCGCTGCTTGCCGGTGACCAGAGAACTGGACCATTCTAGCAGGATGAGCCGCAGGCTTGGTCACCTGGGCCGTGTGGTCATGGGACTAACAGTGCTACACTGACAAATCGGGCTAACCGCTGACCTGCAACGAGATAACTGGCCAAAGCACGGGGTATATGAAACGATACTATGGAGTGGAGAAGAATGGCGATGAGTGTTAATGGTGGTTGTTTGTGTGTACACACGCATGTGAAGCCCCTAACCCACAGGCCATAAATACATTTGGTTAAAAAACCTTCTCAAGCCTGCTGGCCACTGGAGGTATCATGAGGCCAGTAATTTTCCATAATATCCTCTCTCATTTTTCCTATACAGGTGTTTTCTACTCATTTTCACCCAGTTTAGACAATTTTTCTATAAGCCATTAGCACAATCATAATCAGAATGCCATAAAATATTTTAAAATAACCTGTATTATTGATAAAGGCAAAAACTGTACAGAACATGTGTGTTTCCTTATTAAGTGGAGCCAAGTAAACAGCTACGCATAACAATGCTGCTGAATTCTTCATGAGAAGAATTTGAGTGTAGTAATCAAATATTGCAAAAATTGTTAACTTTAGAGCAAGTATCAAACATGTTTATGCAGTTTTTGAAATAACTACACCATCTATTACTTTACACACTAAAGAACATTCGGCCTTCTGCTTTTCATGAGTGGAAAATCCTACACTCAATCTTTTTTTTTTTTTTTTACTGTTTATCATGTTTTATTAGATTTTTTTTTTCACATCTGGTATTTGACATATTTTAATTCGCATACTAGTTTCAAATGTTGTACATAGGACTATCTGTGTAAATATATACTGTAATGTCTGTTGCACAGAGATTTTCATTTTTAAGATAAATATTTTCAACAACACAATTCTTTAGACCTTTTAATTCATGAACTAGACAAACTGTCATCAATCGTCCCTTTGACTCTGCCACAGATATACATTAAACACTCAAATGGAAAACCTATAGACTACTGAGCCACTGAATGCTGCAGCAGTTTATGTCTGTGCAAAGAAACAAGTATAAACAGCACTTCTGATTTATTTAGAAGTAAAAGAGGAGAGAGATGGGGGAAAAAACCTTCCTTGCCAAAAAAAAAAATGCTGACCAAACAAACACACCAACAACCAGATTGGCCACTTGTGGGTATTTATAGATGGCATTTGGCGGCACTTGAAGGCAGCCTGGAGATTTTAATTGAATGTTGCTATTCCAGTCACTGCATCAAGATAGACGTTTTAGTTCTCCCTACTCGCTTTAGTCTTGGAATTTGCAATTGTGCTCTTTATGCTTCTTACTAGGCCAGAAGAAACTGTTTTGTTAATTTTCCAAGTAATAATTGGGATACATCTATAATTGGGAGATGTGTAATTGAATTAGGGCCAATTGAATTGAATTAGCTGCCTGTAGATAAGATATCATTTAAATGACTTTTTCTAACCGGAAAACTTTGGAAAGAAGGCACACAGAACACTACAGAGATTTCTTAATGTCAGTATTAACTCTATCCATCATAAAAGATGTGCTGATGCAAATGAATATTTTTAATGATTTTTTTTTCCACCACTTGCCTGTAAAATATTAAATCGACCTATCGGAGAGATAAAGAACGCTCTAGGCATGGTCAGATCAACAAATTTGGTACATTCTTTGAAAATGATAGCAGATTCCATTCCACTGTGAAGCAAAACACTTCACAACATGTAGCCTAGTCAAGAACACCCTGGAGAAGGTACTGACTTTGTTAAAGTCTACAATCAAGAGACGCCTTCAAGAATGTAAGATCTTAGAGGGTGTACAGAGGGTGTACCTCAAGATGCAAACCACTGGTAATGTTCAGGAACAGAAAGGTTAGACTTTAAAAAAAGCCTGCCCAGAATGATTGAAAGAGAAGAATATGGTAAAGGAAAGGGCACATGATTCAAATCATGGCACATATTAGACAGTGTTATGGCATGGGTATGTATGGGAACTGGGTTACTAGTGTTTATTGATTAAGTGACTGCTGATAGAATTAGCCAGATGAATTTATGCTCAGATTCAGTCAAATGCTACAAAACTGACACACTACAGATAATGACCTAAAAGGTACCACAAAAGCAACCAATGGGAAAGAAATTTAATATTTTTAAAGACCTCAACCCAAATGAGAATGCTTTTCACTTACTGAAGACAAGACTAGGCAGAAGGACCCACAGACATGTAAAAACTGAAGGTTCTATTTGTTCCAGACATCAGGTGGTATTTTGTAATTCTAATGTCCATGATTGTTAGTTCATTAAATTAGTTTAAACCTATGAAAATGGAGCAACTGTGAAAAAAATGGTTTATGCAGGATATCTGAGTCTCAGTGGATCATACTTGTTGTCCAGTACATCAAACAGATGCTGAACCAGGTTAAGATCTGGGAAATTGGAGGGCAAGTCAACACCTTGAACTTTTTGTCATGTTCCTTACACCATCCCTGAACCATTTTGCAGTCAGGCAGTGTGAATGAACCTGCTGAAAGAGGCCACTGACATTAGAGAATTCTGTTGCTATGAAAGGGTGTACAGTTGATGGGCAAACATATTTAGGTAGATGGTGTATGTCAAAGTAGCATCAACACTAATACCAGGACCCAAGTTTTCCCAGTAGAACATTTCCCAGGTCGTCACACTACCTCTGCTGGCATGCTAAATAATAATAAAACAGATGAATAAAAATAAATTTCTTTACAAAATAGCAAATTAAGGAACAAGAAACAAAATTCCTATTAATATAATATAATATAATATAATATAATATAATATAATATAATATAATATAATATAATATAATATAATATAATATAATATAATAATAATTATATATGTTAACATTGCAACATTAAATTAAACAGCTAAACTAACCACAACATGATTCCTTCACTGTCTACCATGTGTGTGTGGCCATGCGACTGCATGTGATTATTGTTGCTGCATCTGATTGGTGAAACACAGTGACATGGTAGATCCACCAGCTACATTTCTTTGGCAAAAATAAAGAATATCTACTGTGTAGGATAAATGGTTAGAAAAGTAACAAGTCGAGTGTAGCCAAATGTAGCGGAGTAAGAGTAGGCGTTTCTTCTTCGCATATCTATTCAAGTAAAAGTAAAAAGTATGCTGCAGTAAAACTACTTATATCAAACTACAATTTTTTTTTTCAAAACGTTACTTGTAAATGTAAATGTAACTCGTTACAATTGCAATAAACTGCAATATACTGCATGTTCTAAAAAGTTGTTGTTATACCCAGCATTAACTTTTAGCAATATGTGCTACAGGAGCTGTTGCATAGGATGGGAGCAAACGGGCTAGTCAACTGTTACCATGCGCCTCAATGTGCCTCAGGCAGCTACGACCCTGTCGCTGGTTGTCCTTCCATGGATCACTTTCAGTAGGTACTAACAGTTGCTTATCAGAAGGTCCTATTAATTAAATCACTTACTTGGCTAAAAAAAAACCTGAATAGACAGTAAGCACCATATAGAGTGGTATAATATGCTTCATGTGTGTATTACTCAACACCTTAAGGACATGACAATAAACAACAATCCTTTGACTTCTGATCAAAATTACGCAACTTATAAACAATTAAAGTTAGACATATGAGAATAGGCAGAATCCAGCAAAACAGAACAGTTTAGCCATTAATATGATATTGCTTATGGCATTTTGAGTTTTGAGCTCCTTCACATTTGCAAACTGGGGATGAGAGGGTTACTTTTACCAAGGTTCCAGGCTTAAGCAAGAATTGCATTGCCACCAACATGAAAATAACGTGACACAATCTTACTCTTGCTTTTCTTCTCTTATCTCAATCTTCCTCTCATTTTCTCTAGCATTTCTACCAGGGGACACTTCAATTATTTTTCCATCATGATGGCGAGTTCTTACTGTAGCTTTTAAAATATGGGAAACCAGAAGTTACTGTAGCACTACAGTCACAATTAAATATTTGATGTGTCATATATACAGTATATGAGTCTCTTTTTCCTTTTCTTACTTCTAAAATTGCTCTTAAAGTCTTTCACATGCATGTATGCATTTATTTGTTTATTTGTGTGTTCATTTATTTATTTATTTATTTATTTATTTATTTATTTATTTATTTTGGATGTTAGGGTGGGAAGGTGTGTACAGTAGCTCCTGTTTTATTTGGTTTTTTCAGTTGATGCTGCATTCCCAAATGGGGAAATCTTTTTTTCCCCCCTCTTTCTCTATGAAAAAAACATTCACATAAGAACATGAAAAACAATAACAAACAAAGCAAGGAGAAGGAGGCATACTGTACGCATGCCTGTCTAGGTTAATTATCTACACGTTGATTAAAATTCGGTGCTTTTGAACTTTGTGCGCTAACTTGTGCATTGAGAGTGGAGACTTTAGTCTTTATTCTTAATTGCAGACCAGAATTAGCATTCTGAATACTTAGAAGAGAAATGTCGTGAGACTGAGAATGAGAGGGAAAATAAAGGCAGTGTCAACAAGCTCTGATAAGGAAGCACACGTGGTAAGAAGACTTACATGGAGGAACTGTAGACATATCCTAATAGGAATAAAAACCTACAGTGGAATCAGTGGTGGTTGACAGTACTTGGAAATAAGGTGACCTGGATATATTTAAGTTCAATTTGCCTGTAATGAGAAGGGGGAAAAAAAGAAGAATTACAATTTGCACATTTTAAAGCATTTAATTTATACTTTCCAACAAATGAAAGAAGATCTGGCTTTTTTCATAAAAGTATATACCGTTCAATATTATTTACCATCTAGCCTCAGCTTTTACAAAATGTGAATGACATAAAGAACGGGTGCAGCGCGTGACACATCCGTGGCTAGCGGTAATGAACGACAGCCCTCACATAACGCTGCTCCAGCCTCAGCTCTGACTCACTCAGCCGACTAATAAAGATGACACCTGACAGCTAACAATGCTCGTCAAAATCCTTGCGATTTCTCCAGAAGACAAGAAGCTGGGCGTCTGCCTGCTCCTTCCCTCCCCACATCTGTCCACCAGGCCTTTTCTCTCCCTCTTTTTTTTTCGTCTCAATGTTTTTTCCTTTTTTCTCTTTCTCAGAGAACAACTTGAGGAGCACAAGTTTTGTTTTTCAAGGTTGGCCTTTAACTAATCCAACCACTTGGTGAATGGTATGGTATATATATATATATATATATATATATATATATATATATATATATATATATATATATATTTTTTTTTTTTTTTTTTTTTTTTTTCACAGTTCCATAACTGACAGCTGTCACACTTGTGTCGCCCCTGGAAGCACTTGGGATGGAGATGGAAAGTGTGGTGCAGGCCAGTCATGCATAAGCCACGGGGCACCTGTCGCCAGGCATGTCCGCACATGGGCAAACAATAAACAGTGAATTTAAAAAAATTGGATGGCTGCTGCTCCAGCTTTCTGTTTTTTTTTTTTTCTTTCTTTTTTTTCCCCCAGTTCTACCCACTCACGCCCCCACACCGTATGAGCGCCAACCCCCAGAAATCACTACTGTGGTTGGCCACAGGGCCCTACCCAATCTCGCCTGCCCTGAAACCACATGAGGGTGTGGTTCCGGCTGGGGACAGGGAAGCCATTTATTTTTGGGTGCATCTCTTCTGACTGACTCATTTGTTAACTGGAAAATTGGCCATGTGCCTCCAAACGAGATCAACATTCAATCAGATATCAGTCCTTTGCTCTTTTGGATTCTGCTCTTCACTGGTCAGTTTTCCATTTAGTTTAAAATATGAAATACGTTCAGTTTGAGGGGGACAAGAGATATAGCGATCAAGTATTATTAAAGCATATTATTATGAAAAACAACCTACTAGCAGTGATTAGTATGCCCATAACATGTAAGCGAAACGAAATACATACTAATTATAATGCAGTAATATCCTCAGTGTAGTATTTAATTTTTTCTTGCTCTTCAGAAAAAAATGAAAATGAGAGTTTAGTAAGATGAGGAATGTGCAAGAGTACTGTGACAGTGTGAATAAGTGCTATGGGCACCATCAGATGCAACAGCAGATGCTGAAGGCTTTGTGCTATCTCACAGCTTTGACAAGCCTGCTGCTTTGGCCATGAAATCATCTTCCTCAAATAAAAAATAAGGCCCATGAAACTGCATTTTTATTTATTTATTTATTTATTTATTTTTTGCTGAACACTTTTTACATAATGAATCAAGGCGTCACCTTCACAAACGTTTATTTAACATTTCTGTGCTTGTGTGCTTGTGTGCTTGTGTGTGTGTGTGTGTGTGTGTGTGTGTGTGTGTGTGTGTGTGTGTGTGTGTGTGTGTGTGTGTGTGTGTGTGTGTGTGTGTGTGTTCCATGGGTACTAGTCTGGAGAACATTAGCTCTTGAGAGGCACTGACAAAAGGTCTTTAACATAAAGCTTCACAGCTGGAACATTCCAGATGGCAGGAGCAGTCAATAAAGAGAGGAGTGAGAGGCCCATAAAAACACACAAAAACATAAAACTCACCACCATAAAAACAGAGCAAAAACTTTAACAAGGCAGTTATTTATCTGCCTGGCAAGCCAATGTTGAAGTGTCCATTCAAAACCATTGGCCCTAAATTAATTATTCCTCAATATAATGTTATTAGCGGACGGGGACGTTTTTAAAATTTTGCATAAATAATCCCTCACATTAGTATGTATGTTATAATTCTATTCCTATGAAGTGCATTATTGTTTAACTTCTCATGAATGCAAGGAAAATTATACAAAATATCTGTAGAGAGCAGTGCCGCAGGCTCCAGTTAAGATCATGTGATTCATGGAAAATAAACAGAGCAGACATGGAAGAGTGCATGTTTGATGTTGGGCTATGAGGGTAAAATGGGTGGGCATGGGTTCCTTTTCCTTTGGTCATATTGTCGTATTCTATCATAGATGTATGAATGGTTTAGAATGGCTTTACTTTCCTTTATGGAAAATGTGGCAGCAGCTCTACAAGAATTATCATTCCATGGTCTCAACATTGCCGGGCTGATCTTGCACATCTTTTGATTGGGGGAAGGCAAGCCTGTGCAGAGATGCACGCTTACCCATCACAGACAGGCTCTCCCGCTAACAAAAGGCAGACGCTCTTTGCTTGCCTGTCCCCGCGCCTGGGACATGTGGCACGCTGACATTCCCGGCACCCACACTGGCAGGGGAACGTGCCAATTAGCGGCCATCTAAGAGAAGGGGGTTGCTGGCTGGGGGAAGCTCAGCAAAGGAAGGCTGGGTGGGGATGTATGGGTGGATGGATGGAGTTAGAGAGGGGTGGAGCAGTGGTACAAGCCCAGACCTCAGGAATGCCTCATGCTTAGACAGAAGGTGTAATTAGCCGGCTGTCCTTGGGTGTCCAGGCCACATCAACGGAAACCCCAGCCCATGAGTTTAGTGCCGTTGGTGGACAGGGTTGTGACCTGCAGCGGCTCCACCCGGTATGGTTGAGACACAGCAAAAGCAACCGAGTCTATGCTTCTGAAAGAGACTTTGGGGGAAAGGCTTTAACCAAATCCATGCAATCTTTCACTGTCAGAGGCCCAACACCCACTCATCATATTTACTCCCTCATTCATGCTAACATACTTGGTAAATGCATAGATACATACGCACACGCTTTGCTTGACAGACCACTTCCCTCCACCAACATACTACCCTCCACACCTCCCCAACCTAAATCCCTGATTCTCCCTTGACAGCTGGTAGACAGTCCTTTAGGAGGACAGCAACCAGGGTGGGGGAGGCTTGGGCAGCCATTCTGTCTGCTCAAGCTTCTGGGCAAAATACACCGAGAATCATAATGACATCCCTGCCTGTCTTTTCCTTGTGGTGCAGGTGCCCTAATGTGGGAAAACCAAGAGATTGGGGTGAAATGGGTATTGCATGTGGATGGGACATGGATCCCCTCCAATTACCAAGGACACAACCAATCCACAACATTCTCTAAAATTATAACCTATGTCATTTTGTCATTTAAGAAGGACATGGAAATAAAGAAAAAAAATAGATATTACAGCGAGTGTGAGCTATAGATCGAAGAGGAGAAATAAAATAGAAGGATGAGGATTAAGTATTAAAACAATGTGACAATGATATGATAAAAAGGAGAAATTAGCTCGTGCTCAAATGGCAGTAACACAATTAAACATTGATCATTAGCAATGCACCTAGGTATCAAAGACAATTACAGTAAAATTGGTACTTATTGAAGTACTCTGTGAAAGATGGGTAATTATCTACATAATTGCACTACATTCTGGAACTGTAATGTAATTATAATATAACCCTGTAAGAATGCCACCCAAAAGTAATAGTAGTTTCTCACTGTATAGGCATTTGGTTTTACCAGCTGAACTGTTCTGAACCTCCTCTGCAGCATCCGCTCATGAGTGACCTAATTGAACAGCTGCTGGCTTGGCGGTCACTGAGGACATGGACCAACTGGGACAGATGTGTGCTGTGAGCCTGGTGCCTAGTCCCTGGAACGCAACTCCTCACACCAGCACCTGACATGTCCCTAAAGCGTCGAATACGATGGGTGGCGCCAAAAAGGTCCAACAATAACTAGGTGGTGGCCAAACCCAACCAGGAAGCTGGCTTGACAAACACATGACTATACTGTATGTCAGATCAAGCATAGCCTCTGATGCTCCTGTACTGTATGCGTAATTCATTTTAATCAGGCAATTAATAATGTCTCAATACAGGGTTACAAGATGGTAAGTTGCAGGCATCTTACTAAAGGAGCGACTAAGGGCGGCTTTGAAGGATGACTTGCAGTGAGGACGGTTGTTATTGACCAAACAGCCACCATTCCTCTCATTAAGTTCTATTAATCTATTTACCCTTCACCGGTGCCTGACACAAAGCTTCTTACTGCCCGCTCCTTTCCGAAGCCGAAATGACACACACTGCAGGCTACATTGGATGCCATGAGGTCATGTTGCTGATGATGGTGTTGGCTAAGGGTTTTGAGAGGGGATGGGCAGTGCCTCAAGGACTGCAGACGAGAGAAGAGCAGAGGAGAGAAAAGGAAAGGAGAGGAGTGAAGGAGCAAGCCAGAGGGATTCAGGAGTGTGAGATATTCATTAGCAGAGTCAAACTGACACACACGCCCCCTCATAGCTTCTACCAAGGAGCCTGATCTGGACCTGTTATCATCTGAGATCAGCAGTGTGGGAGTGTTCATGTAGGTAAGTAAACTAATGATATATGGATACAGTATACAATCATTTATAATAGTTTCCTTATGCCAACTAGTATTAAAAAGTTGGAAAGAGCAAAGGTTAGAACATTGTTTAGCAATTGTATGAACTTGGTTTATATAAATTCAATAAAAATAAATCTCACTTAGTATAATTATTATATTTTGAATGAGGTTGGCACTTACTGTATAGTCTCGATTCATTATTAATCTCTGCACGACTACCATTGTACTGTATACATACTGTATGCCCCTAAATAAAATGCACACACACACACACACGCACACGCAGGACTGCACATGATCAGCTAGTCTAGCAAGCGCTTGTTCAGCAATGAAGACAAATGCACCAGACCATCCCTTTGTGCACTGCCAGGCCACATCATTGTTATAAAACCACACTTCTTTTTTTTATTAAAACCTTTACACAATGACAGAGGCTACAAAGTCAATTGCTGTCTGATTATCCTTTAGCAGCTTGCCAGGGTGCTTGTTAACACATTCTAATGAAAGTTGGAGATTGCCAATCCAAAAAAGTGAGAAAACTGTTATACTTTCAATATGAATTCCCAAATTGTCTTATGAAAACAATCATGTTAAAAACACAGCAGGGTCCAGGCTGAGATTAAAATTTTATAAGCAGTGAGACACGCTTTGTGGAGACTAAACATGCCGCATTAACTGTGTGTAACTGTGTATTTTTAATGAATCGGAAAGGTGCAGTAAATGTGGCAGGGAACATTAACTTGGCACTTGTCAGGCTTGTTTTGGCCCTCGTTCTTGGGCAGTAACATAGAGTTACTATATACTGTAATTGCTACCAAGTCAATCTTTGAAATCAATCTCTCATGATGTCTTTGAGATTTAAGAAAATGAATAGTCATTTAAATCCGGCTTTGGATTACACTAAGTCCCCTACATACGAACAAGTTCCATTCTGAGGTCTCATTTGTAAGTCCAATTTGTTTGTAAGTCCAACAAACACTGTCTAGGTACTTGGACACTAACATAATGGCTATACACAGTATATTACAGTACAGTGTTCTTTGTGTTCAATGTCTGCCATCTTTTTTCTTTAGTCTTTAGTACCAGCTCTATCGGAAATACTGGGCTTGTACTGCACTTGCAGAGGATGCATGATGGATGCACGTGACAATGTACACTGGATATGTGATATAACTCTACAAACACATATTTGCATTTTCAAAAGTTTGCAATTTAAATGTTAATATTTAAGGGAGTTACTGTACTGTATATTGATTGAAGGGATAAAACACAGCAGGGCATTTATAATACTCAATGAGTGTAACAGGTTGTTCTAAAGTGTTTTATTCCTCTTATACATCAGCAGTTTGCTAACTATTTAGGAAATATGTCGCACATTTTAGCTATTTATGGTTGTAGAACATCACTTGACTGACTTTCATACAGCATGTTAGAAAACTTTTGCATTATTATTGCTACATACTTGTCCATAGGCACTATTCCTGTTGGTGTTAATGGCTCTTCACCTTCCATTGGTTTCCATCTTTTTTATGGAACAATTTGTGGTATCATCCCCCCTTCGTTTAATGTCAATTTACAGTCCAATTTATAGAGCTGTGATAAATAAATCATTGTGTATGACACTGAAACATTCTCTGAACAGAAAAATATTTCAGACAAAAAAGACTTTCAAAACAGGCCAAACATGAGCAAAACACCATTAGTTGTACCTGTGCCAAAATCACACGGCTTAATACACTAATTAGACTGTTTCACCAATTTCATCATTCAACTTAGTTGATGTAGAGTCAACCTCCGGCATATTTAGTGTGTCATGAAGTCATTATGAATTTTATTGCACTAATTTGGCTTTTTTTTTGTTCAAGGTCAAGCTTGACAAAGATGTAATGTGACCCTTGCAGCCTGGGAGACAAAGACATGGATCACATACCTCACACCTGATCATGATGGACTAGCCTGACACAGCCAGAGAGGTCAACAATGAACATTTCTCAGACAGAAAATAAACTCTGCTGATATGAATGCAAAATTATTTAATCCACAGACTTATTTTTATTTTAAGGAGAGGTTTTTATGAAAACATAATCCTATAGATAATAATGTTAATAATGCACATTATTAATAATTAATAGTGAATCTACAGATATTACAATTATCAAATAAAATTTATTTAGTATATACTTAAGATTCTCTAAAACCTACAGTCAATGTGCACTTAAACACCCTCCTGCAAGCAGTTCCATTTCTTCCCAGTGTGTAAGAATGTAGGGCGCTCCATGTTTTATGCCCAGCCCTGGTAGCTCTCTTCTTTGCGCTTAGCTGGTGCTGGGGACCATGGGGAAGGACAAGTCCTGGCTGTCCTGGCTCTTGACAGAGGAAATAAATCACGGCACACACCGGAGGATATCCTTCCAGGCTGCAATCTGGGAACTTCATTATCCCGCCCCTGCCACCAATATTCCTATGCATATCGGCTGTGATTGGGCCCAGGCCCCGCCGTAGTGTAGCCTACTTCTGTCAGCAGCTGAAGAGCGAGAAATCAGTCTTCCCACTGCAGACTGATAGAGCTAGGGCTTTGGAAAAGGATGACTTTGAATGAGCCAGGAAATCCTCTAGAAGAAGCTGTACATGAAGAGATGTACTTGCAGAGGGAGATGGGAATGACTGAGTGGGGTGGGAGCAAAATGTGATATGAAAGAAAAATCCTTAGTAAGCATACTGACTGTGGTCCTGTTATAACTCTAGTTTATTTGTTTGCAGAGTCGCTGAGGTTAGATAAGTTTAAACATACATACTTGACCTCTCACATATTTTGGGATGGGGCTGAGCATTATTGTTGATCATTTTTGATTTGTACAGAACTTATTTGATTCGTATTATGTTTTACTGGTGTCTTTGTTCATCCATATGTAACTGCTTGCCACAATCAACTGTAAAAATAAGGGTTTATGTTTTTTAATAAGTGTACAGTTATGACCAAAGGTTAGTTTCCCCTAACCTCAGATGAATAACAACATATAACATTTTTCACTGTGCCATTATTGATTTAAAGCAAAAAAAAAAAAAAAAGGAATTTGTTTTGGTGACAGAGGCTTCCAAAGATGATCCCAACACACAAACATTAAATAAATTAATTAATTTAAAAAGTACAATACAATATAATTAACAACCATCATGTGGGCAATATTACTGGAAGTACCCCCATGATTCAAAAGCTTCCATCTTTAGCAGCAATCACATGCAGTAATCATTTCCTGTATGACTTTATCAGTCTCCCACAACATTATGGAGGAATTCTTCTTTAAGACATTGCTTTAGTTTGTTGAGGGTTTTGGGGATATATGCATAGCTCTCTTAAGGTCCAGCCACAGCATTTTAATTGCAATGAGGTCTGGACTTTGACTAAGTCAGTACAAAGTGGATATAAAACAAGCCCAAAGCATTACCCATCCACCCACCGTGGGTATGAGATGTTTCAGCTGAAATGTTGTTTGTTTTTTTACCAAACATGGCACTGGGGGTTAAGGCCAAACAACTCCACTATGGTCTTATTTGTCCACAGGACATTGTTCCAGAAGCCTTGTGCTTTGTTCAGATGCAGTTTTGCGGGTTTCTGTGCTCTTTTTAGACAGAACATTTCTACAGAACTTGTTCAGTCTTCTTCTAATTGTACTCTCAGGGACTTTAACATTTAACCTGCTCCGTGTGGCCTGTAGGGTCTGCAATGTAACTCTCTAGTTTTTTTTTTTATATTTCTGAGCATTGCACCATCATTGGCATTGAATGATTTCATTCAAATTGTTTAGAAGTGGTTTTAGAACTATTTCCCAATTGATGTACAGCAATAATTGCTTCTATAAGACCATTGCATATACCTTTCTCTCTTGGCATTGTGTTAACACACACCTGAATGCTCCAGACCAGCAAACTGCCAAAACTTCTGCTTTTATAAAGTTCTAAACAACTGCTGATGATTAATTAATTAAGGGCTGATGATTAACAGCACTGGTTATTTTTGTTAAATAATTAATGGCACTGTTAAAAGGTTATATGTTATATGTTATCAGTCTGAGGTTGTATTTGTCTAAAACTAAGATCCACTTTGATCATTTGATTTTTTTTTATTTTATGTTTTTACACAAAAATACATGGAATTGAAAAAGGGGATATTGACTTTTGACGGGACATAACTGTATATATCTGTGTAGGAGACCAAGAGAGAATAAGAGAGGATGAGAAAGACTGCATTGGGGAGCTTCATCATTAAATCCTGTTGCATTACATTTGAAGACTATAAAATGCAGCAGAAATTCCAGGCAGTGCTTCTGAGTGGATCGACCTTTGCTTGTACTCTGCAGCTATTGATTGTATATGTGTGTGTTTATACTGTATTTGTGGATGTGTGCTTGCTATTCGTTGACTCTATAAGTATCAGTTAATGCTGTTGTTAAATATGGAATAAAACATGGTGTGGTGTATAATCAATGATAGGGTGGTGTGCTGCAGCTCAGCACGAAGGGCAGGATCAACTTCAGACCTACAAGAAGTTCCGAAGTTACTCTAATAGTTATTTATAGTTATATTTAATTTCATAGACGTGTTGCATCATCTGTCCTGAAGGCTATCCCATGGTTGAAAGCTCACTACTGCTTATAAAGTCTTGACACTGGAGACTCCTTCCGTAAATATTAAACAAAAATGCTGTCAATTGTCCACAAATATGCATTACTGCTATTTTTTGTTTGTTAAATAACAAGCATTGCTCATACAACGTCTTGTAAATTAGCTTTTCATATACAGAAGTGAAATGATGATAACATATTAGAATTAATGCAGTTATGTAAAATTAGCCTGCACTAGACTCAGAGATGCTGCTATAGAAAATTTATTCAAATGTCCTAATCAGTCAGATTAAAGAATTCAGTGGTGATGCAGATCACACACAAACACACACACACACACACACACACACACACACACACACACACACACACACACACACACACACACACACACACACACTACAGGCCTCATTGAGCATGTTTAAGGCCATTACAGTACAATTAGAAGAAGACTGAACAAATACAGTTTGTTTGAAAGAGCTGCTAGAAAAAAGCCCCTTCTGTTTAAAAAGAACATGAAGTATGTCTCAGGTTTGCAAAACTGCAACTGAACAAAGCACATGGCTTCTGGAACAATGTCCTATGGATAGACCAAGAGTTGTTGGAGTTGTTTGGCCGTAATGCCCAGAACCAGGTTTGTCAAAAAAACCTGGCGTGTGTGTGTGTGTATTAGCCTAAAGTGTCTTTGGACTGTGGGAGAAAACCAATGTACCTGCGAACTCCACCCACAGACCTGAGGCGGGAATCAAACCACCACTATGCCAATGTGTATATATATATATATATATATATTCTTTGTACACATATATACATTGTATATGTGTATATTTTTCTTTTCCATTTTTCTTTATTAGCAGAATTATTGGTCCAGTATAAAATGGTTTTCTGGTTTTGACAGTTCATCTAGGTCTCACTTTAATAAAGAATTGAAGTATATTAAAAAGGCAAAGATAGAATGGATTTATAATATGAACATGTCATAAAGTTTCATATATAATTTTGCACTACCTTCCGTATTGCTGACATTAAAATAGTTTTCATTTGAAGGCCTCGTTCTCTATTGGAGGAGGAAATGAGCAGAGAGGCAGACAGGAAGATATTAATTTCACTGTAATCTATGAAGCTTTTTTAATAAAGATTGTGGGTGTCAAAGAGGACTTGCCTTGCAAAGAGGTGCAAAAAGCTGAGATCAAGTATGTCTGTAGCACCACCGTTTTCCTAAAGTCACTATAAGTCCTGGACCGAATGTTAAGAGTGGTGCTTAAGACTAAGATTTTGATTTGAAGATTTTGCAGGTTGACTAATAATAGAAAATAAACAGTCAAAAACAGCAGTACTTGTCAAAATCTATATTAACTGATTTACTGGATTCTCACAGGCTTTATATAGCATGCATTCAGGACTTGTAATGATACACTACCCGGCTGCCTTAAGCTTTGATTATGGCACTCATTCACCATGGCACCGGTTCAACAACTTTATGCAACATCAGAGCACTTGCTTCTGTGAAGAGCTGCTTTATTTTATTTTATTTTATTTTTACTCTGATTTATCTTAAATTAGAGAATCATACCAATCTGTAGTCTTTCCTAGGAACATTCCAATGATTTTTAAATGGTGGCCAATTCATGTATGAAAATTATTCCATAGGCTCCCAGAACAACTCTTTTACAATTTGAGCTTGATGAAGCTTGGCATTGTTGACCTGGCATATGCTCGTGCCACCAGAGAAGAAAAATGTATTAGTGGGATACCCTGGTCTTTCAGTACATTCAGGTAGTGAAGTGACTTCATTTTATTCTCTCTGCGTTCTCATACATGTGGAAACCCTCTTACTTTTACTATTAAAGATAGCTGTGGTTCTCTTTGCTTAATGCAGGCCAACTCTTTTGAAACATTATAACATCTTTTTTTATGACAACAGGATAGGCCTCTGACATGGTTGTTTAAGTAATCAGGAGGTATTATGGTATAAATTACTCAATTACTAAATCAGATAGGGTTAAAAGATATGTAGCGAGGTGGGTAAAGGTTCATAAGTATTTAACTATCTGAAATCTAAGTGGTTACTTTTTTAATTTGGACTGAGCACTGTGTGGCAGAGATGACTCCAGTTTAATAGACACATTTAATCTACACATTAGCTACAGGAAGAAACTCGTTCCTTCATATGAAATCCATATGAACATGTGACATATGCATCCATGTATTCATTTTGAAAACATTTCCACTAACACCTAGAAAATTCACTACATTAATCTGATCTGAATAGTTTGCATGCTCAAAGACTTCATGCAGTTTTACTCTCCCACCCAGCAAACACCAACATCCATTATGTTGTTGTTGTTGGTGGTGGTTTTTTTTTTCCTACTGTATGCCTTCTCAACTTCTTTTCTGTGAAGCCTCCTTGACTTCTTTTCCACAGCCCCCTCTGTGATCTTTATTCTTGGCCATTTTCATAGCATCAATTCCACAATCGCTCACCCAGAGGCCACAGGAAGAGATCAATCCTGCCACAGGAGAGCAGTAACCCAATCACATCGACCTTTTTCTCCCTTTGCCTCCCTCTCCTATTGGCTCCTTCGCCGAACAGCCCACACAGGACTAAGCCAACGCCGGGAACACATCTCTAAGGTGGCTTTTGGGTCAATAATGTTGTCAGCAGGAGGTGTGTTTGGTGTGCTGAGGGGTTTTAGGAGAGAGCCATGGTTAACCTGGAGCTAAGAATTAGCAGGTATTCCGGGAATCTGACTCAACACTTACCTGGATCACATGACCTGCATTCCGGGAATAGAAAATCAGATGGGAAAAGAGAAGAGGAGTGTGTTTGGGGAGGGAGGAGAAGCTAGGGAGAGCATCAAACAGCCAAGCCAGGTATGGTGAGGGGAATCCTTTGGGTCTGGATGGGCTAATTAGAGTGAGCATTTGAGAGAGAAACACAGGTGTTTTAGCTGGAGCAGCTCGCCATATAGAGTAATGGCTGCACCGTTACCCTGAACACCCCCAGTCATTTGTCGCCACTCTCTGTAGCCATGCATCTCGCTGCTCCATTTCCGTATGCGTTTCATTAATTCTTTTTATGTGCCTATTCATTCTTGTTATTTATTGCCCACACAATGTTAACACCATTAGCGGGAGACACAACCATGACTTTGCCTCTGTAGTCCTTACCTGAACCATGGGGAGCCCACATAATATGGTTTATTGGGTCAAGGTGTTGTGTGAGGCAAAGACTCAGGACAAGGGTGTGTATGTGTGTGTGTGTGTGTGTGTGTGTGTGTGTGTGTGTGTGTGTGTGTGTGTTTGTGTGCAAGCGAGATTGAGAGAGATGAGCACAGTCTGTGCTTGCATTATGCAGCGAAAATGTCCTCAACGCTAAGTAATTAATTACAGTAAGTATGATGAAAAAGAAAAATGCTTGTGTCATAGTGACATTTCTTAAAAGAGCCAAAGAACACATTTAATAACACCAACATCTTTTCTACTCTGGCTCTGTAAAAAAAAAAAAAAAAAAAAACATTTTTCTCTATACTTTTGCTAGTTTAATAATGAATAGCACGTCTCATGTGATATTTATGCCCACAAATCGACATAGGGTTGATAACAGGGGAAATGAGGAACACACAAACACAGAGAGAGAGAGAGAGAGAGAGAGAGAGAGAATGCACCCAGACAAACACTCAAGAGGAAGGATGCAAAAACGTGAGAGGCAGTGAAGAGAAGACGCAGCATGTGTGATAGATGACGGGTGTGTGTCTGAGAGAGGGAGAGAGACATAAATGGAGCTTAAGTGCTAGTGTTCACTCATAGAAGGTGAAATAAGAACACTCAGAGAGCACAAAACACTCTCTGTGATCAGGCCCTGTTCCAAACACTCATCCAGTGCTCACCTTAACTAAACCTTTAATGAAGAAATGCTTCTTCTGAGTCAGCACTATACAGTAGTTTTAAACTTTCATTTCATCCACATTAGCAAAAACAAATGCTTACAGTGCGTTCCACTTGGAGGACAGCTTCTTAGGAGGCAGCGTTTTTATGGACCCACTAAGGTGCTTTGTTTTGGCCAAATTTCTATTCAGAATTGTGTATTCGCAATGTGGGCAACCGCACAATCATTACTATTATAATAACTTCACATCTTATAAAGCTAACTCATGCAGCTAACAGATGGTAAATTAGCCAGCTAGCTGTTGTTTAGTAAACAGCACTCTGGTTGTGTTATATACAGTTTAGGTTCATTATTTTCTCTGTAAATAATTTGTTACTATGCTACGGCTTGCAAAATGTAGCAATTTTTTGTAGATATTTGGTTCTCAGGTCCAAAGCGGTTTGAAAAGTGGTAAAATTGCAGGCTGAGGAAAAGGAGCAGTTCACAGTGTTGACGTTCTTGTTTATCCACAATGTGTCAGCAAAATAATATACACTATAATAATATAATATATTATATAATATAATAATACAACAATATATAATAGTATATGATACTATTACTGTAGTTTTCTTATACCTATACTGTAGATAGAGGGTGTCTCGATTTGCTAAGGGATGAGCGAAAATAAGCTAATATACTGTAAGATAACAGGGCAACTTGTTAGGGGAAATGAGAAGTGATTATAATGTTTACATGGAATGTCCAGTGGTGGGCAAAAATATTGAGCCAATAATAAAGTCCAGGGACAGTTTAATGAAATCCTTAATTTTTAGCTATTTTATGCAAGAAATTTGCAATATAACAATCAATATTTATTATGTAACTTCCAACCTAACAATCTGATTGGAGAGTTATTTCATGCGTGATGAGTATAGACATAAACTAACAGGATTTACAAGACTGTCCACTACCTCCATGTTTATTCTCTTTGCCTTTTGGCTACATAGTACTGAAGAATTTAAAACTACTTTCACCCTTGATAACCCTCAGTAATCTGGTGTCACTTGCTCAATCCATGGCTGCTTGATTGCTTCTGGAAGATCATGGTTTCTTGACACCTACTTCACCATTGTCCAACAGTTTTCTGTTGGGTTTAGGTCTGGAGATGATACCCAGTATTTTCTCTAGTTTTTTAGTTAATTAGCATGACTCTTCAGCCAGATAGTAGAACTAATTTGTACAATCACATGCTTTTTGCACAGAGAGAACCATAATGCATGACATATGTTGTCTTAATACATCTGGCCACCACTACTGTATGTCAGCAACTAAAATGTCTTTTCTAACAGTGGTTCCCTGTTCAATGTTCAATTCTAATAGCAATATCCGCAGCAGAAAAAAAAAAACTCCAGCTTGATTGCGATTCATTTTAAGGTCATTATGCAAGTCATGTGTCTTTCTAAATGGTGTTCAGAACACAGTGTCTGAAAATCATTATTTTATTATCTAAAATGCAGACCAGTGAGGCAGTTATTTTATGAGGATGAAGGAACCAAAACAGCTGCGTTCACAATGAGACGAACCTGAAATTTGACAATTTGAAAAAGCTGTTTAACATGTATTAAGAAAACTGTCATAAGGTGTAAAACCAAATCTGCCCATGAGCCAGGGCCAATCAGACACGTTTCAATGTTAAAGAAATTAGTAAAAAAAAAAAAATTAAGACATCAAATACATCACCTGGCAAATTATAACAGCCAGTAAAATAATATAAACAGTAATCATAATGTAATGTTTTATTGTTTTTCAAATTATAGTTAGGTACACCAGTAAATTCCTAAATGAACCATGAAAGACAGCTGTGAATTAATATACTAGCAACAATGGCTAAATTTGGAAACATGATGGACTGGAGACAGGAGCTTCTGAGCCTAATACTGTGTTATTTTCTGAGTAAATGTTTCATGATAAATATAAAGTGACAGCATACAATAATAAAAAAATAGTTTTAAAAGTAGAAAACCACAAAAAAATGTAAATGTAGTCTTGAACTAGTATCACTGTGGGTAGGAATATTGAATTATTTAAAGTTTTTGGACTGTGGGAGGAAACCAGAACACCCAGAGGAAACCCAGCAAACACAGGGAGAACATGCAAACTCCACCAAACCAGATCCCCAACCCTGGCGGTGCAAAGTAACTGCTATAACCACCCAGCCACCATGACACCATTTGCCATGTTTGAGACATGGGAGTAACTTTCCTTGTTTTCCCAAGCATGGGTGACAACATTGTCACATCGTACTTCCCTGAAATCGGTCTTGTCAAAAGTGTACGCCCTTCCCATGATTGTGTGGGTTTCCCCTAGGTTTGCTGGTTTCTTCCCCCCTCTTAAAGTAGGATACAATATAGTAGGCTATATTAAATTGTCCCTAGCTGTCAATGAGCAGAATAGAGTACCATTTAGAAACATCTACTATGTGAACTACATTGAGAGGGTGAATTTATTGATTAAGTAGACTGGAACATATAAGTGTGATTTAAAAAATTACAAAGCACAAACCGCACAAAGTTAAGGACATACTGTTATGACATAGTTGTGACTTGTATGTCTTACAACTTTATTCATACGAAGAAAAAGAAAAAATCCAACTATATTGTCCTGACTAGTTCAAATTCAAACTTTCACAAGAGTTCAGGTTGTAATAATCATTGTTTGATTTTTCATTTCGTCGCGGCTTCCTCCATTTGGAGCGTGCTTCACAAACCCACGTCGAAGAGGTGTCTGTAGAAAGAAACACATCAGAAGCTCCTCAGCTGCACCTTGACTACAGTAACACGTTTAATTGACATTCCGTAATGGTGTCAAAAGCGCTAGCAGGTGCACAATTACGCCAATGAGAGGTCTGAAGCTTCCTCCAGTCGCAGGAGTTGTGACATCTTGACATAGCCCCAGCAGTGACACTGTGCTGATCAGTAGGTATTTCATCTCCCCGGTGAACACTGTTCATTTGCACCCCATAAGAGTGGGCTTGGGAGGGGAGAATCAAGCTGCTACCAAACTTTACTTTTATTTTTGAGTTCATTGAAGTCAGCTGTTTCATGCTTCTTCTTCTTCTTCTTCTTCTTCTTCTTTTTCTTTGTCAAAGCACCATCTGTGGGTTCTGGAAGTAATTTTTTAGAAAGATCCAGAAATATCTGGACAGTGTAGTGTTTATTCTGAATCCTGAATTGCTGTTTATTTTACCACATTATAAAAGTATGTCAACTGTCACATTATTTTAAAAATTAAAATGCCTACTTTTAATTATTTTTTAAAGTTGAAAGTATTTTTATATAATTATATACTGTCTAGTATTAGTTTAATGCTAGTATTCATGCACATTATATACGTTTAATGCATATAGAAGGCAGACAAAAATCCATACAACCTGCTTTAATTAAGCGCCTGATACTTCTATCACATTTGGTTTTAATTCAATGACATTAAGTGAATTATAATCAGAAAGGTAGCATCCCATCAGGAATGCTGAAGCTCTGTAGGTGAGAGAATTGGTGGTAATCAAAGACTAGGTGTCACCTTTTATTACCCCTGCACATAGATCATTCAGGAAAGGTAGTCCTCGTTGAGGAGATAGGGGGAAACATTTTTTAAATGTTTTATTGTATATATATTAGAAACATGCAGCTCATGCATGCACATGTTTGACATAAGGTTGCTGGCTATATTGATCAAGCAGTATTGGATGATGTAATGTACAAGTAGGAAGACAAAATCCATATGGTTATGTGGCCAAACGTTGTAAACATCTGTAAACTGCTGCCAGTCAATACACCTGGAGTTTTTTTTTTTTTTTTATGTTTTATTGCTCTTAAATTCTAATGAGAGTCTAATGAATATTTAATTAAACACAGATGCACTTGGAGGGTAAAACTGTTGTGCCTATAGAAAATAAAAGACTCAAATGGTACTAGGCTTGCCTGTGTAACTTATATGATGTATATCAGTGTTTAATTAGAGTGATAAAAAAATTATAATCTTTTTCAAATACATGAGATTATATTGAACATGGATTATATTGGATCTGTTTCCATAAAAAAAAATATTGAGGTAATTTAAACAAAAATTTTCAAATAAACATGGGGTGTAAAAAAATATTTTAAAAAACTGAGTAAAATCTTGCTAGCAGAATTGGATTGCTAAAAATCTATTCTTTGTTATTTGCTCTGAGCTGATTTGTTGGATTTGTTGCAGAACCACTACATTGAACTTAAACTTGGAAGGAAGTTTATTTAAAGGCTTATCATAAGAATTTTTTAAGTGAGGCGGCACAGTGGATTAGTGGTTAGCACTGTCTCCTTGCACCTCCAAGGTCCGGGTTCAATTCCTGCCTCAGGTATGCGTGCGTGGAGTTTGTATGTTCTCCTCGTGCTTGGTGGGTTTTCTTCAGGTTCTCCTGTTTCCTCCCACAGTCCAAAGACATGCAAATTTTGCTAATTGACATTCCCTAATTGCCTTTAGTTTGTGTGTGTGTGTGTGTGTGTGTGTGTGTGTGTGTGTGTGTGTGTGTGTGTGTGTGTGTGTGTGTGTGTGTGTGTGTGTGTGTGTGTGTGTGTGTGTGTGTGTGTGTGTGTGTGTCCTGTGATGAATTGGCGCACTGGCCACGGTGTACCCTGCCTTGAACTCTTAGCCTCCTGGGATAGGCTCCAGTCCCTCCATGACCCTGTGCACATTATGAGCAGTATAGAAAATTAATGTATGAATATTAAGTGTACACAGTTTACTTTTTAAGTCCTCTAAAATTGCTTCTTTGAGAGAAGAAAACATTTCTGGTTGCTGTGTTAAAAAAAAAAATTCCAATTGATTTAATAAAATCAGGAAATAGGTTGTAGCTTAGTTTAAGTAGTTGAGGTTCTCCATGTACAGCCATGATGGGTAGGAATTGGCGACTAAATTAGGGAGAAAATCAGAAAGAAAAAATAATAATTTAGCAAGACAAGAATTAAAAATAGCTTATTAAAGCATACAGTAACCAAATGTGGTACAGTTTTCTTAATTCAGGCACTCATGACAGTGAGACTTTAAATAAAGTGTATTCACATGCTTTATGATTTGGAATCTCATATTTACATTAAAAGAAATCATTTAAGCATGAAAAATATATATTTTATTTTCCTTTTGTTGCATTTTCCTGTTTCAAATGCTACCTTGCTGATTGTGGTGTTGAGTCTGTTGAGTTTTGAGCCACTCATCATTTCTTCAAATAAATAAAAAATTAATAAGAGATTAATTAAAATAAGATTAAAATAAGAGATAAGTTTATTAAATAAGAAAAATGGAAACAAATGTTCAATTTGGAATTCAGTTCAATAAAATAGTATATAAATAGATACAGTATATGTATAGCGGTTTTAACAATGCTCATTGCTTCAAAGCAGCTTTACAGAAAAAAAAATTATGGAAATAAATTAGAACAAATGTACAGACTATACTAAACTATTAGTTTGTCCCTGATGAACAAGCCACAGATGATCGTGCTTTTGGAGACTTGGGTAAAAAAAAATTAATAATTCAGTCATAAACTATTGAGCAACTGCAGTCACAAGCCATCACAGAAAAACTGCCTGCACAGCCGAGTCCAAGTCCATCTCCATTGTCACCAAGTGTAATCATCCACAGTCACTACACAGGTCAATGTTCAGCGAGAAACATACAATAATAATAATAATAATAATAATAATAATAATAATAATGTGCATGTTTTGTATATTTGTTTTGACTGCAAGTCCACTATTGCCACTCAGAGACAAACCTGCTCCCATCCATTTAGTGCTAGCGATGTAACCTGTTTAACCTTAATGGCAGTGGTGTATAGTTTGATGTCCCAGGTACAACAGGTTGGAAAAAATAGGGCCTCTTGATTTGGTCTTCAGTCCACTCAACAGTAAAGGGACCTCATTTCACTCCAAAAGTGCATCAGACAAAAAAAATCTGATCCATATACTCTTGAAAGCACTAAGCAATATGTTGACAGTTTTGGCATAGATCCCATGAAAGAACAAAAACAAATGTAAGTGCTTTAAATAAATGTGAATTTTATTTCGCTTCACAATAAAATAGAAAACGGTTTATGACCATTTTTAATACAGCACCTACATATGGCATTACTTTACATCTGCACAGGTACATTTACATTTTTACCTTATTATATTTATTTTTACGATGCTCATTAAATTCAGTAAATGTTTTTCTTGTCAGAATAGATTCTGTCAGTCCTTCCACACTCCTCTGCTGTGGAACTATCAAACAGTCTTCATTTCAACATCCGTACATAAATCAAAGTGCTCTGGCTAAGGCTTCCAAAAGAACTACCACAAAATGTCCATTTAGAGGCACACAGCCCATGTTTGTCTGGTTAGGACACATGCCCAGAGGCTAGCTGCCTCCCTTAACACTGGTGTTGTCTTGTACGGCAAGAAGAACACTCTGTACCCACAATCATTTCCCTCTGAGTCACGCCACCCTGTTGGCGGCCTAGCCAGTTTGGCATTGACATGAACAGTTGCCCTGGGCTTTCGCTCAGCGTGAATGGACATTTATTTTAGCCTCTCAGTGGACCTGCCAACTCACCTGGGCTTTAGATCTCATTTTACCGCCGTGCTTTACCGTGCCAATGTCTGTCATTTAACTGACAGAATACTTCAACAAAGAGGCAGCCCTGTATGTTTCTCTATGTCCAAACATGTTTCTGACACCTGAGCAGAGGTTTTGGTGGGATTTCTTCAGTCAGTTTGATCCTCAGCCACCATTCAAGAGCTGCAACCCATCTTCCAGCTCATATATACTTCATGATGGTGACAGAAAAACTAGGAAACAGTGAATTGAAAGTGGTCTGACATTTTATTTCTAACTACTTGCTGAGTACAACTAGATGCAGAGTATTTAGCTGCTTGTTAGCTATCATAGTAGTTAAGTAAAATGCAAGTAAGGTACAAGTAGTTAACAAACGAACAGCTTTGCATAATAGAGTCATGTCTGAATTGTTGATTTTTGATCAACCAATATAAAAAGATTTGAAAAATTCATTCGGAAACCATTTGTAGGAGTGTTTGCACGACACATTACTGTAGGTGTTCAGGAATCATGTGAGTTTATAGCAATGTTTGTATCCGTTTCATATTTCTGTGCAGATACTTGGACACTAATTCACATCAAATTTGACTGATTGCTTTACCGCACTTTTATTGCAATGGCTCAACACATTAATTGAGTCCATTTGCCACCTCACATTCTCTTAATGCTAGATATTAGAGCCAGGAATAAGTAACTGATAATTTTCCAAAGTTCACAAGTTTCCAAAACATTTATGCATTTTAAAAAAACTTTTGTAAAATCAGAAGGCATTTAATGGGTTAATACTGATAAATAAGCCCCAGTATAATTAAAATACATTACATTACATTAGCCAGAGCTTATGAAACAGGCCCAAATGTGTTCTTAGAGCATTTTTAAACCTGTAACTCATTTGCACTACCCTGTATCAGTGGACTAATTTGTAAACGTGAATTTTTTGGTTTCGCAAGTCAGGTTACAATGTTTCCTTATCTCATTGGTAAAATAAACACAGGAAGATCTGTGCTCTGTGCTATGAAAATCAGACGAAAAAAAATGCTTTGCATTATAAAAAAAATGGCACAACTAGCATTTGCTCATAACTGTTGTAATTATGGGGACATTCGTCCAAACAAAAGCACTCCGTACCAACAGGAAGCTGAACGCTCTTCAAGACATTCTTCTTGAAAAACAACACTGCTTCATATTTGCAAAGAAATCTAACAGCCCACAGTCAACTGAGCAGAACAAGGGAGTGAATATTTGTCACATATGGAGGAGTTGAGGCAGGACACAAGTGCAGACGGTGGTTTGGAACAAAAGTGAAGTGAACACATTATAAAAAATTTTAAAAAACACAAGGTACAAACAAGAACATGAACAAAACTAAGACTATGGTTATGGCTAGGAACTACAGGCTAACAACTATAACAAAGCCATCTTAATATTGGCAGAGAAACTTATGGAGGAACCAAACAGCAAACTAAACACATGCATGACAAGACCTAACTAAATCACTGACTTTAAATAGACGAGTTAATCAAAGTTAATGAGGTTCATGTGACAAGTCTGGGACAAAGTGTCAACATAAAAGTCTTCCTGAAAGTCAACAACACAAAGCAGACCTGGCTACGGGAGCCGATCGGCCCAGTCAAGGTCAGATCACATTCCCACCACAACTGAACCACTCCCGGGTGAAGGGGTTTGTGCTGTTGTTTTAGTCTGTACCCGAAAGTGATTGTTATGGTCAGACCTTTCCCAAAAAAAAAAAAAAAAAACCTGCATCAAGTAGGAACACAAACTAGACTAAACAAGGCAGGTGTAAAGACAACCTTACACAACCTTATACTGACTGGCCTTCTCACTGCCATTCTCACTGCCATTCTCACTTTCTTTCAGTAACACTTTATCCTGATCGGGGTCATGGTAGAGCCATGCAGAGCCTAGCCAGGTGTTTAGCCACATAAGAGCTTCCAGTCATGTACATATAAGAGTACACTATATGGGAAACTGTTATATAGTATTTTTTTTCTGTATGGATATCAAACATAGTTTAACTCAACAACAAATAATCAGTTTGCATTCACACAAAAAAAAAATAAAAATAAAAAATGGTGTCTGAGAAGTACTGGCTTAAATCAGCTCTAGATAGTCATTGAGTTCTTTTAGTTGGGGGATTTCCTGTTCTTGGTCAGCTCCATTAGCTAACAGGAGCTCAGAGAAGATGGTGGTCAGGAGGTTAATAAGTGGATGACCATTCATGTTTACTATTCTCATATCCTTGGGGATCTCTGACGAGGAACTTGTCCACAGTCCCACAAAAATCTCAGTGAGATCTACTCCTACGCAGCATAATGACTTCCCAACAGAGTAAGATTTAAGATCATGGCCATTATGTTTCACTCCCTTTGCCTTGACAGAAGAAACTATCCCATAGGAAAAATACTATAGTGTACTGTAGTAATTATGAGGGGCATTCAAGTAAAACCATGTGATGAAATTTCTCATGAATGGAGGCGTTAAATTTGATTGACTTTTACAAAAGACTTCAAGCACAGTATGGTGATGAGACTCTTAGCAAACGTTTTAAATGTAAATGACGATGCTGGCTAAGGTGGCTCGGAGCCCACTGTTCAGTGGTTCCCGTGAACATTTAGCAAGTGGAAAACTGAATCAGAATCAACTGATACCTTGGCACCAATTGGCGGAAGGGACACATCTGTCTATGGGATCTGTACACACAATCATTCGCCAGCACACCTTGCACATTGCAGGAACTCGGCTGGGAGTTAATGCCACATGTTTGTGCCAATAAAGAAGCTCTTGGGAGGCCAGTGTTTTAGACGTAAACCAGGCTCCCAAGCAGATCATGGCTCTGGTGTGTGTGTGTGTGTGTGTGTGTGTGTGTGTGTGTGTGTGTGTGTGTGTGTGTGTGTGTGTGTGTGTGTGTGTGTGTGTGTGTCTGTGTGTG
>JAAGKR010000032.1:49199-61308 GCA_011419295.1 Clarias macrocephalus | reverse complement strand
AGGTTAGTAGTAGGCTAATGTAATGTTAACTGCAAAATGCAAATCTTGCATTCATGCTAACAAATGGCCAAACGATTTGTAAAATACTAATGTAACATGGATTCTGTTTATAATTATGGCTTTCCAGCCAGTACTTAAACTTTTAATATATTGTTCAATTTTAAGCATTAAATTTCTTGTTCAATAAAAATTTATTCTTGAACCATAATTTTGTGGTTTTTGCAAAGTATCGGTTCAGGCACCGTTTTGGCACCAGTACCAGTTTAAAAGTATCGATTTGATACCGGTATCGGAAAAACCCCAAACGATACCCAACCCTAGCTAGGAGACATAACAAACCTTCTAGGAATGGCACATATTGTTACACAGCTGTTTAGTCCCAATCCATTGAGTTTTGTTCGCATTGTTATTGTAGAAATGCTCTTACTTTTACTATTAAACATAGCTGTAATGTCCTACCGTTGTTTTTTTCCGCACTAAGCTTTTAAGTGACCTCCCATCATGCTCATTCAGGATGTTTTTCCGACCACACTTCTTCCTCGAAGTAGATGGTTCACCACTATGCTTCCAGGTTTTAATAATGTGTTTTTCAGTTCTTAAAACAATTGTAGTAGTTTCAGCAACTCCTATTTTTTTTCACTCTTTTTGATGCAGGCCAATGATTTGGCACTTTAGAAACAGTAAAATATTTGCCATGACCACAGGATATGTCTTCTGACATGGTTGTTTAAGAAATGAGAAGCTGCCCACAGCATCATTTAGCGATAAATAACTTGTTGCCAGCTATCCATATTTATTTTTAACCATTTTCTAAGTGGTGTGTATATGTGTGTGTGTACTGTATGTTGAGTGTCTGTCACATCCTTTGGGTCCTTTGTGTTACGGGATGGGGGCCTCTGTACTTGGACGGATTGGTCTGTGTATCATTGGCAAAACCCAAACATGAGTGGGTCCAGTTTTCCCCTTTATCTGTCCAACGCACCAAGGTTGAAAATGCGCAAGAAACCGAATGTCCTGTACTGAACGGTATGGATTTGAATAAGACTTCCGTTACACCTTGCAATTCATGAAACCAAGCTCGAATACATTATTTGGTGAAAAACATTGCATACTGATCACTCACTCTTTGTCATTTCTCGTACAATGAGATTGCTACGAGTGCAGGGTTAGCTGGTCCTTTGGTAGCATGCTGTATAATGAATGCAGCAATAATAAACCTGCAAGTATAACTCCTTATCCTAATGTATGTCTGAAAAGGGGCCTTCCATTAGCTAATGACTGCAAAACCATGTCCTTGACAAGTTGTGGCTTGTCATATTGAATGTATTAGAACAAGTAATGGATAAAAATGTAGGCTTTGGTATGCCTCTTCAGAACCATTACAGACTGCTTGTTTTGTGGCCTAATGCACCAGTGCATTGTTAGTCTTCTCAACTTGCAAATGAATAGATGTATCAAAGGATATGATGGTTACTTTGCTTGCTAATCATGATGATTTTTGGTGAACCTATACCAAACTCTATACTTGTGCACTACTTGCAAAACTCATTATAATGCATTAATATGTGTTGGACATTGTTTTAATGTGTGCAGACGCATGGATGATCTTAATAGAATATGGGTTGTCAGGAAGAACTTGAGGTCAGTATTAACATACAAATAGTATATGCAAATCTCTGTTTGAGAAAGTACAGATTTACCTAGAGCAGAGCATGCAATCGAAGTACTTTTAAGTAAGACAGCTCTATTTCGAAGTATGCCAAAGAGTGAAATCAAAGTCAAATAACGTTGATACAATCCATATTTTATAACATGTCAGCAGGATCAGGTGATGACTAAATAAGCAGTGCTGTTTGCTCTAGAGGGAAAAATCCAATGCTGATTTGTGAGCAGGAGACAAGCACAGCCCGCTGAGAGAATTCATTTAATAATAATCCTTGTAAGGGTTAGTATGACTTAGTCTACATTTAACAACTTTTCACACCCAGTCAGCATGAAAATTCTGAACAACCGTTAAAATAACTAATTAATATTTTATGAAATTGCTGAGCAGCATTGTGGCTGCACTCTACTATATGTTAAGTATACAAAGCTCGTATAAGATAGATATTCATTGTAATAAGAAACACTGTGCCACCCCGACCTTTATTAGTACATTGCATTGTTGCATTAATAATTGATTTGTTTTTTAACATCAGCATCAATCAACCATATGAATAATACTATAGGATTGGTTTACCTTTTTGTGCCACAAATCACCGAAGAGGCTAGTTTGGCATAATGCCTAAGTATTGGGGTGCCATAAATGGGTGGGGAGGTTAATCAAAGATCATCACCAGGGCCCCTGATGATAGGGGCTCTTAAAATCACCATGGCAATTAAAGACTTGTCATATTTGGCATTTCAACATATTAGGTTCTCAAGGGGCCCAGAATCTTTAGTGGTGCTTCTAGCTCAGCATTCATGTGCTATGGTAAGGAATTGAGTAACAACACATACCCATGCACCCACACAGACACAGCATCTGTGTTAAGTCTTGGGTTTATGTAGGCTGTTTGATCCCATTTTACCTGCCTCCACAATTGTGCATTCTGTCTTCCTTTGCCTGTCACGGCGATAAAACCTGTCAGCATTATCACGTCTCAGCACTTGGCTGACCTAGTTAACATTCTGACTATCCGGCAATCTACATCTCTTTGATCATTTATGGTAGAACATTGTAAAAATCCATGTGCTTTGAGAGAATTTTTATAATGGTTTCGCTAGAATGAATAATTTTTAAGCTAGAGAAATGATTTGCATGGTTTTATTTACCACAAATAGAGATTAGTGGTACACGTGTTAACCATTTGTTTTGTATATACATATATAAATATCTATGATTTGTAATTTAAGGTGTGAATGTGTAGTCAGATGGGGGAAAAACTTGCTTTGGAAAAGAAAAAGTAAGAATACCCATATAGCAAAGTAACATAAGTGCTGTTATACCTATACCATGTACTGATTTAGAAGTTAGCTACAATTCAGAACTTATAGCTACAAGTCTCTACTCTAAGCTCATATTCATTATTTCAATTAAGTTTCAATCCCCCTGCAGAAAACATTTATTTTAGCCAGTCTTCGACTAATGTCATAGGAACCATACTTTTAACAGTAACCCATTCTCTTATCCTTAATACTATACCATATTGTCCATTTGGAACACTGTATGGTCAATGGTTTGTGGACCCTTGACTGTCACACCCATATGTGACTTGCACAGAGCCTAGACCCTTAACTATATTTACACTTGAACAGTTTTAGGTTCAGTGGGATTTAGGAATTTATCCTAATGGAATGCATGTCAGGTCTTCTCATTTAACATCACTGCCCAACTTCAATAATACTCTTGTGGTTAAATGGATAAAAGAGTGAAGGCTATTATAACACCTCAGGGGAACTACTGTAAATCTACATGAGATGTTTAACAAGCACATGCTGTATGAACAGTTTGACAGCAAAATGAGAATGCTGGTGGAAGGTTTGAGTCGGATGAGTGCCAAATGTCAGTATTTATACAATGAAGAAAGTGTAATCTCATTCTCATTCTCTCATTTTTACTTAAGCAATATTGCACAAACAGCTTATGGGAAATAAAGGCACTTTTGGAACGTTGTTTGAAATTAGTGGACAAGAGCTAACTGTAGTACAGTTCCATTTTTATATAAAAAAAATGGAAGAAAAGAAATAGTGGGCATTGTTATGTGTTTTCCAAATTTGCACTGTAATACACTCATACTCTCAATCTGAATTTGGTGAATTAATAAATGTAAAAAGGACAATCATAAAACACAACTGATTCTTTTCAAGCACTTCTTTTGAACTCTCGGTTTGCATTTGCATCTAGCTGGCACGATTTGCAGCTTAATTAGTGTTTCCTGTGTGTGTCTGGAAGTAAGCACTAGGCGCTCAGTCTGAGGATGCTGGGGAAAGAGATAAAGTTGATTATGTGAGAAAGTTTTACTGTATGATATGCAATTACTGTATACATGTATGTTTATGTAATTTTTCTTGTTATACATTGCATGTAGCCAGAGACATTAATTCCGAAGACAGGAAGAAAAAGTGGGAAACAAAAATTAAAACTATGCAACTGATGAAAGTTGAAAGTCAGAGGGATGTTGTACTTCTAAAGTACTTCTTTGACCCCATTTATTTTGATAAGTACTTAATATATATGGGGAATTTGATTGGCGGTTTTACAGAAATGACCCTCAACACATTTTTACTTTATGGCATTATCAATTTAAACCTTTTAAATTTTAACCCGTCATGCCAACTAACATATTTCATAGTTACTGCGCTATACTGCAGCGACATACACACAATACAAAAAAAAAAAAGTACAAAGAAATGACTGTGGCTTTTTCCATTCAGCTTCAGGGATCTTTCTTTTTATGCGTGACTTTCACATCATACACCGGAACTGAGCACTTCTAAAGGTTACAAACCAAAATCACCCTTGTTACTTGGTAACTTTCTTTCTAATATGCCTGTTATCAGCTAGTGTGTTATTATGCATGTTGAAAAGCATTATAATTTAGTAAATCATCATAATTTTCAAGAGCCCCAGATCTGGACTCAAGACTGATGGTGATTTGGGTCGAATACCACAGAGAGCGTAGGCTGGAGGCATAGCAGTCATGTAGAAGTTTTATAATGGGACTCGAGGAGAAAAGAAAATGGCTTAAATTTTAACTGGAAAAAAACACATTCGTACCAAAAACCACCAAAAAATTTGATAAAATCAGAATTGATCAAACTTTTTGTGATTTGACTTACAAACATACAATATGACTAACCTGATCAATGAGGTACACTACATTGTAATTAAAGTGCTAACTTTAAGCCAACTATTATATTCTGGAAACTGCTACCCAAATGCACTATTGTTCAGTCTCGCACTCGATTGGTTTGGATGAGGTGGAGGGAAACTTAGTCACTGATTACACTAATTGCTAAAATATTTTATTGTGTCAAGTTTCATCCAAGTGCGTATTTGGTAGTTTCTGCAATTAGATTTTTAACCAGTATGCATTTTTCACATGGCTATCACAGTGCAATTGCAAAGCCTAGATGAATGTCATCTACACCCAACATCACTAGATTTGTTCTGCCCATAAAGTCACGCCTGCCAAATCTGAAAATCGATAGCAGTTTTATTTATGAAATACATATACTAAAAAATATAGTCATACACCTACCTATATGCCTTTTTGCTTCATCTTCCTTGCTACCCTAAGGCGAGTACAAAGATTATATTAGCAGAAAGAAGAGACACATAAAATATTTTTCAAGGCTGCCATGTTTACGGAAACGGTCCATCACTAATGCGAATGCTGATCATTGAACTCACTAAGCATGTTGTGAGGGCAAATCTCTAAATTGTCCATATTTTATGGAAAGAACAGCGAATCTGTAAGAAATCCCGAAGGGTTGTGGAGGAGGCTCACTACGTCTGTTGTGTGTGAGTGTAGGAGTAACCCAGAAGCACTTAAGTTTAACTGCATCATGCAACATCAGCAAGAGTTAGAACAGAAGCAACATTTGAACCCACAATCCACTAGTAAAAAATCAGCAGTTCTTGGTTTCTCAAAGGAATTTGAACAAAACCCTCGAGTTTATTCAACCCTCTGGCATCACTTAACAGTACCATAATATGGACGTGATGAGGACGTAATGTACGTAGCTGTTTGCCAAGGATATAAAATGTATTTGATGGTTAAGGTTTGATTTCTTAATAATATTCTACAGGGTTTCTTTACATGGTCAGATTTAATTACATATACGATTATTTAGACAATAAGAATTTTTTTTTTTTTTTTTTTTTTTGGCAAACTCTGCCCAATGCTCCTATTTTGTCACATAACATTATTCTCCATGATTGGTTTCAACAAAAAGCAGCAGCTTTGTTGATATGTTAGCTAATGAGTTTATTTTCAGTATTTCAGGGGAGTACATTTGTTGATGCATTACTTAATTGGCTGGACAGCTAATTTATTTGCTGTCATTTTGAGTGGTTGCAGGACCATAAGTACTGAGCTATTTGGCTCATACTGTTATGTTTGAATGCACAGTGGGAGATCATACCAAACATGAACAATGCAGCCTTGGTCGAATAACCACTACCAGTTTTTACAAAAGTGCAACATACTACAACAAATATATGAGGGGTGTTCAAGTCAAAGGACTTATGATGAAATTTCTTGTGAAATGAAGGTGTAAAATCAATTGACATTTGCAGAAGACAGTAAAACATTTGCATGGTACAAACATTTTTTGACGTGAATAATGATCCTGGGCATGGTAGTTTCGAGCTCACTGCAGTTTTTCCCATGAACATTCAGCGAGTTTAACACCTGATCCTTGAAAATCGATGGATAACTTGTTGCCAACTTGCAGAAGAGATGCATCTGTCTGTGGGAACTGTACATACTTTCATTCATGACTACCACTTGCACATTACAGGAACTTGGCTGGGAGATATTGCTAATGGTACAGTCCTTACCTTGCAATTTCTACATGTTTGGGCTGCTAAAGGAGTTCCTCGGAGGCCAGTGTTTCAGATGTGAAGCAGGCAGTCTGATCATGGCTTTGGTGTACGTACAAAACATTTGTACCATTATGGTGTCAACATGGAATTAAATAAAGAATTAAAGGAATTTACTCTCTTAACTGTGTTCTGTTATCCTGCAAAATTAAAAGTCCCAGTTTTACCTAAACAGCCCTTGTGTTTTTCCAAAAAAAATGATATAGTTTCTACATTTCAGTTAAATTCACAATTAAAAGAAAATAGGGAAATGATTGACCTAAAAGCCAAATAAACTGGACTATTGGTATAGAGGTCAGAACATATGAGCTTTTTCCAATTTTAGTTTCACAACACTCTTTTTTTTATTTTATTTTATTTTTTTTTTACACTGTAAAGAGTGTGAATAATAAATCATATAACTAGACACTTTGTTGGATTAGAACTTTCCACTGTGGGTGACTTCACTGCCTCTGAATCATATAACAAAGCTAATAGAAGCTTTAAAGTGCACTTAGTTCTGTGTGTCACTTCCACCTCCACGACTCATTTGCTTTTGTCTGACGCGTGGGTTGCACGTAGAGTCATTGTGAGCAGCAATGCAGCATTACTTTTAGAGATGGGGATTCCCAGTGATATGACAAAAAAGAAAAGTTACTAGAAACGACTTTGGTATTCAGGCTCTTGTGGACCAGTATTTTGGTGGACTCATTACCTTTGTTGTAAAAGTAGGTTTTCTTTACCTGAATACAATGCTGCAATGAGTGATTCAAGGTGTTTTGAGCAGAAGAACATAACTTGAAGATGACAAGAGATCAGGACCACCTTCAACAAGCTCAATGTTGAAACCATTCTGCAACTTGTGCATAATAAACTCGGGAGAACAATCCACAACATTGCTGACATTGTTGGGGTGTCATGGAATAGTCCAGCAATCCTCACATGTGATTTGAAAAAGCGCCATGTTGCTGCCAAGTTTGTCCCCAGGCTGCTGGCACAGGAGCAGAAAGAACATTGCGTCAAAGTCTGCCAAGAACTCCGTCAGAGTTGTCAGAAACCGTCCTTCAGGCCTCCGAAGTGGTAAAGTGCTCACCCTATCATCTGGAGATCGCCAGTTCGAATCCTGGGTGATGCTGTCTAGAGCAGGTCTAGAGAGAGCTGATTGGCCGAGCTCTCTCAGAGGGGAGGGATGAGAGGTACTTAGTGCTTCCGCATTAAACACGGCTCTACAGCCAATCAGGGGCGTCTGTGAGCTCACGCAAGCGGGAGAAGCGAATAGCACTGTCCTCCGAGGGTGTTACGCCGCCCCCAACGGTGTGTGAGCGAGCAGTTCGAAAAGATGCGGCTGGCTGGCGTCACGTGGTTCCGAGGAAACACGTGATAGTCTTCCGCCCTCCCGGCTGAGTGGTAGTAGTAGCCTTAATGTGGGAGCCCCCTAGTGACGGGGAGGAATTGGACACGACTAAATTAGGGAGAAAATCGGGGGGTAAAAATCCAACAAAAAAAAAAGAAACCGTCCTTTATGTCAAGGATCATTAGTGGTGACGAAACCTGGGTGCATGGGTACGACTTTGAGACGAAGCAACAGTCTTCACAGAGGAAGAGCCCAGCCCATCCGCAACCGAAAAAGAGGAGTCAAGTCTGCAGCTAGAGGTTTGCATGCTCATTGTCTTTATTGACATTTGCGCCATAATGCATTGGGAATTCATCCCTAGGCGCTGGACTATAAAAAATGAATTCTACAGGTTTTAAGGCAGTTTAGGGAGGACCTATGTTGCGCAAATCTTTTTAGACACCTCGTATAAGTACTCAAAATTACAGTAGATACTTATAGATATAAGGTATATTGAAGGGCTGCATTTTGATTTTGATGCTTTTCATTTTTAGAGGGTGCTCAGAGCACAAGGCAGGGAATGCCAGCCAATCACAGAGGACACAGTCACACACCAACTCATGCACTACAAAAAATTTGAAAAAGAAACGGTGTGTGCGGAAAACCTACAAAGCAAAGGGAGAACATGCAAAATTCATGGACATAGAGCAGAGATTTGAACACCCAATCCTAGAGGCAACGAGATAATAGTGCTAACTGCTGCATACCTCCTCTATTGGTGTATATATATATATATATATATATATATATATATATATATATATATATATATATATATATATTTTTTTTTTTTTTTTTGTAAATTATTTTATTTGTTAGACAATTGTTGACATAGGCCATTACACCCATTTGTACGTGTTGAACATCCAATTAATTACCAATTCAAAGTTTAAATAACTTTGACACTTTTGATAAGGCTTTTCATTAGATTTTGGAGTGTGATGGGATTTTCTCAATCAGCCACAATAGCATTAGTGAGGTTTGGTACTGATGATAAGTGAGGAGGCCTGGCATTCCAGTTCATCCCAAAAGTGTTTAGTGGGGCTGAGGTCAGGACTCTGTGCTGTCCACTGAAGTTCTTTCACTCCATCCTTGGTATGGTTTACCATACAATTGTTTATCAGCAAATCACTGATATAAGCAGAATAAAACACTTCTTCTATAAAAATAAAA
Organism: Clarias macrocephalus; assembly: GCA_011419295.1. Taxonomy (NCBI): domain Eukaryota; kingdom Metazoa; phylum Chordata; class Actinopteri; order Siluriformes; family Clariidae; genus Clarias; species Clarias macrocephalus. The sequence goes on along the minus strand of JAAGKR010000032.1, from coordinate 52,174 downwards.
AAAAATTTAAATTATACACTCAATGACACCTCACTTCATACCCTCCACTTACTGGATGTTCCTCCCCACTTTTCCTTTTTCTATGGTAGTGTATATACTTTTTTACTATGGTCAACTGTAATAGATACCATAGTATTATAGTGGTACTATAGATATTACCATGATAGGAACTATAGTGTACTTACAGTAATACTTATTAGGTACAACAGTGGCTTCCAAAGTTATATGGTTACTACAGTATGTACATACTACTATGGCTACTACACTGTATGTTACATAGATGCTATACCATTCTATATATTATAAATACAGTATTACCATTATGGTACATAAACATGCATAACATCTCTTTGACAGTATCCTGCTCCATAGTACCATACTACAATCCGTGGTTGAACCACAGACCATACGTTAGTACATGTACTGTTGGCCCAAAGAATGTATAGAAACCCACAGATTCTAACAAACTCCAAGCCATCATTATGCAAGAATGGGCTGCCATCAATCAACATGTGGCGCAGTAGTTGATTGACAGCATGCCAGGGCAAATTGCAGAGGTCTTAAAAAAAGAAGGGTTTTTGCATAAACTTAATGAAATTGTCAATAAAAACCTTTGACACTTTTGACACTTTGACACAAATGCTTGTAATTATACTTTAGTATACCATAATAACAAAATCTAACAAAATGATCTTAAAACACTAATGGGGCAATTGTGAAAATTAATATTTGTGTCATTCTCACAATTTTTGGCCATGGCTGAAGTATAGTGTGGTACATCTACAGTATATATCTATATGTACTATATCTATACATAGCAAATTAGTACCATGATACTGTCAATATACCGTGGAACTGTATGTTTATGGTAAAATTTCTTATGGGGTTCTAAACTTAACTGTTCAGAACCTTTTATGTGCAGTGCTGCTGGAGAACTTAATTAATTAAACTGTGTACCAGGTGGGTTAACCACTGAGTTTAAGTACAGTTTGCTTGGGCTTCTGATTGTTTTTTTTAAATAAATAAAATATGTCATAATCCAAATGCTTGGTAAAGATGTTGGACTTTTTTTGTTTAACAAGTGTCATTGTCTCAGCTGTTCCAACACCATACGAAGAAGGATTATTCCATCGCTTGGGGGCCAAGTGCATATCTAATTCAAAATCTACTTTTACACCAGGAATATTTGAGAATGATTTCAATTGTGCATGGGTTTCTTATTTGTTTAATTTTTTTTTTTATTAATATTTTATTTTATTTTATAAATTATCGGCATGGTGCTTAGTGGTTAGCACTGTTGCTTTGCATTTCCAGGGTCCTGGTTTGATTCCCCCCATGGTTATATCAAAGTAATTCATCTGTTTATCAGCCAAATCATGGGCAACTTTCCCTTTTTTCACCCAGTACTAATGAGATAGCTATGAGATTAGCTAATTATGGGGGCCTTTCATGAAAGGGATTAAATCTGTAGATGGCAACACATAGGATGAGAGAAAGGGGAGGGAGGTTTAAAAAATGAGCAGTAGGCTGGGAGTTGTGCTGGTGAAGCAGTGGGATACAGCTTTGCAGCAAGAGGGGAGCGTGCTGGGTAAATTGGATGTTTTTCTTTTCTCCCCTCCTTCCTGCTTCGCTCTCGTAGCCCGGCTGTCTCACTTTGTGGGTGCTTGTTCATTTAGCCGACTCGGCACATCTACTGCACTCCGAGTAAGAGAGATAAGAAGTGGGTCTCTTGGATTAAAAAGAAGGAGCGAATAATGGACAGATTGCTGTATGTGGTGAGGAGGATGTCACCTCGTAAGAGGGAAAGGAGCTTCCAGTGGGAGGCAGAGAGTCCTGAGACCTGCGACGAGAGTCTGTGCTCTCTAAGCCTCTGCATCAGTGGTAAGATGAGAACAAACTTTCTCTCTTTCCCTTAACTCATTCTCAAGCTTGCTGATCTCTTTTGCTCCCTCTATGTCAAGTGCTCTTTCACTGCACCTGTATGCTTTAATTAATAAACAGTGCTCTTTCACTGCACCTGTGATCTTTTTATTTCATGTCAGTGGTATTCATATAGCCTTTATCATAGCCCCTTATTAGAAAAGCGGCTAAAAGATGAAAAATTCTCTTTCCTTTATTTCACTGTCTTGTTTCATACTTTTCCTCATTTTAACCCATTTTATTAATATGATGATGATAACTTTGCCCTGTGCTAGATACGCTGATAAACCAAAAGCTAATTTTATGTAAAGCATATTCAGGCAGTTAATTCCCAAGTGACGAGACGCTTGGTGAAAACTCTCTCTTCCCTTTGGTTTCAGGCAAAATCCCTCAGGGTAGAGGTGGAGTTAAATTTGTGGTGACACACTTAACCCTCAGCTTGAAAGGCATACGCCAGGCTTAATGCGATGGCATTGATTGAGCAGAATTGATTTCACTTTAGAGGCTTAAATATTTGATGCGATTGATATTTCCACTTGATCATGGTATAGTACGTGAAAGTATGTAAGCCACAGTTATCAGTTAGCTTTTTATCTTGAAGATCTTTATTTATTCATGATGTGTATGCTGTATCTTTTTAGCATAAAAACTAAATGATAATCAGAATGATTCATTTAGGTAATTCCATAAACTAGGTCAAAGCATCTAATCCCTCTGAGTCATGTTTGCTTCTTGGGTTTATGAATAACATTGGCAGCTGTTTAAGCAGAAAGTTTAATGATAATTATCGTGTGCATTATCAAATCTTTAGGGGAGCTCTCACATAGGCTGTTGGATCAACTTCCATCAGCAGATCTTCAAACAGATGTTCGTTCTCCTGGCAGGTTTATCATACTGATGGTCTCATTTATCCTTATCATAAATTTGTTAACTAGCCCACAGGCTAAGTGAGCGCACATGCCGGTGCGCTTACCCCATCCCTCTGTTTGGTTGCCTAGAAACATAATTAATTAGACTAAACAATGGTGTCTAGTGTACCCCAAATCTTAAATGCA
>JAAGKR010000032.1:0-49179 GCA_011419295.1 Clarias macrocephalus | reverse complement strand
TACAGTCGTGGCCAAAAGTTTTGAGAATGACACAAATATTAGTTTTCACAAAGTTTGCTGCTAAACTGCTTTTAGGTCTTTGTTTCAGTTGTTTCTGTGATGTACTGAAATATAATTACAAGCACTTCATACGTTTCAAAGGCTTTTATCGACAATTACATGACATTTATACAAAGAGTCAGTATTTGCAGTGTTGGCGCTTCTTTTTCTGGACCTCTGCAATTCGACTGGGCTGCTCTCAATCAACTTCTGGCCCAAATCCTGACTGATAGCAACCCATTCTTTCATAATCACTTCTAGGAGTTTGTCAGAATTTGTGGGTTTTTGTTTGTCCACCCGCCTCTTGAGGATGGACCACAAGTTCTCAATGGGATTAAGATCTGGGGAGTTTTCAGGCCATGGACCCAAAATTTTAACGTTTTGGTCCCCGAGCCACTTAGTTATCACTTTTGCTTTATGGCACGGTGCTCCATCGTGCTGGAAAATGCATTGTTCTTTACCAAACTGTTGTTGGATTGTTGGAAGAAGTTGCTGTTGGAGGGAGTTTTGGTACCATTCTTCATTCATGGCTGTGTTTTTGGGCAAAATTGTGAGTGAGCCCACTCCCTTGGATGAGAAGCAACCCCACACATGAATGGTCTCAGGATGCTTTACTGTTGGCATGACACAGGACTGATGGTAGCGCTCGCCTTTTCTTCTCCGGACAAGCCTTTTTCCAGATGCCCCAAACAATCAGAAAGAGGCTTCATCCGAGAATATGAATTTGTCCCAGTCCTCAGCAGTCCATTCGCCATACTTTTTGCAGAAGATCAATCTGTCTTTGATGTTTTTTTTGGAGAGAAGTGGCTTCTTTGCTGCCCTTCTTGACACCAGGCCAGCTTCCAATAGTCTTCGCCTCACTGTGCGTGCAGATGCGCTCACACCTGCCTGCTGCTATTCCTGAGCAGCTCTGCACTGGTGGCACTCCGATCCCGCAGCTGAATCCTCTTTAGGAGACGATCCTGGCGCTTGCTGGACTTTCTGGGACGCCCTAAGGCCTTCTTAACAAGAATTGAACCTCTTTCCTTGAAGTTCTTGATGATCCTATAAATTGTTGATTTAGGTGCAATCTTAGTAGCTACAATATCCTTGCCTGTGAAGCCATTTTTATGCAACGCAATGATGGCTGCATGCGTTTCTTTGCAGGTCACCATGGTTAACAGTGAAAGAACAATGATTTCAAGCATCACCCTCATTTTAATATGTCAAGTCTGCCATTCTAACCCAATCAGCCTGACATAATGATCCCCAGCCTTGTGCTCGTCAACATTCTCACCTGAGTTAACAAGACGATTACTGAAATGATCTCAGCAGGTCCTTTAATGACAGCAATGAAATGCAGTGGAAAGTTTTTTTCGGAATTATGTTAATTTTCATGGCAAAGAAGGACTATGCAATTCATCTGATCACTCTTCATAACATTCTGGAATATATGCAAAGTGCTATTATAAAAACTTAAGCAGCAACTTTTCCAATTTCCAATATTTATGTAATTCTCAAAACTTTTGGCCACGACTGTATATTTAAAGGTAAATTGCAGTTTAAATTATTTATTCTGCTTGTTGACAATTAATGAAATAATTCTTATCAAACCAGTGCAGTGGTAAGAACTGCATTGAACAAGTCAAATATGGGCAGTGTTACTCTGCTAGCACCTTTGTTGGGGAACAGCCTGAATGTGTGTTAAGAGTTTAAAAGACGTCAAAAGAAGGTTAGTAATGTATTTTACGACTAATAGGTTAGCTAGTGAGGCAAAGCCTTTGAGGTATTCTCACTATACTATAAAAATAGTATTCTAGACATTTAGAACCAAAGAGTATGCACATACAGTATCCTTTATGTTCAAGCTAACACCTAGGGCTAGCATTATCCACCAGAATGCTAACTTGCATAATATTTATTACCTCCACTACATACTGTACCAGATGTAAAGTATCTGTTGTTTCTCTAAAAATGCTCAATTAGTTTTTGGTTCAATTTAGGTTGCCTTTTTTTTCTTTTTGATGCTGACTGCAATAAAGAACTAACAGCAGGTAAGAACTAAATGCGAGTGTTAAATGATGAAATTGATCCCCACACCACCTTTTGAAATATTCTCTCAAAGGCAACCTAAGCTATTTTATCAGCTGAATTGCAGATGGTATCTGCTTTGCTGCCTGTTTTTCCCTGCAAAAATAAATATGCAGCATCTGTCCACTCTAGTCATTCACAGCTCCGACTCCTGGGTGGACGATCTCTCCAAACAAATGTGGCGATGCATGAGACTCATCAAAGTTGTATCATTAGAGATGGTCAGCCGAGAGGAGCCCCACTGCCACCCAGTGTGAGTTAGTCACAGCTGAGAGAGCTGGAACTGAATCCCCTGCTGCGAGCGACGTGTATATAATGAGAGGTGAGGAGAGTGAGCTACACATCCGGCCTGAGTGTCACAGGCTTGAGGCAGGCTAAGGTAATTGAGTAAACTCCATCAGAGGCAACGAGTGACACTACAGCCCTGAACCGTGCATGCTGGAGATCAAATGACAGCAGGAAGTCATTTAGCAGTTGTATTATATAACAAGGAGGTGGTAAGACCCGGCTGCGAACATGGTGAGCTCGTTATATTATGATGTGTGATGACTGGCCGCTTCTGTGAGAATACACACAATATGTCTCTCTATCAAACAAAAAATTCATACAAGCTGTCCATTTCCCTTATTCTTTATGATGGTCATAGTGGATCCAGAGCTGATCATGGGAACACTGGACAAAGGGTAGGAAATTCCCATCCAGGATGGGAATGCCAGTCATCTTAGGAATTAGTGAATTAGTGAGAACCCAGAGGAAACCAAGAACATGCAGAGCTCCATACAGACAGTAATATGAGCTCATAATTAAATTCTTTAGTTTATTTTTTTTTACTGGTACATACAATGTCCTTTTAGATGTCTTGCTGTTAAATGTTTTATCAATTTTGTAGCATCATAGTAGTTTTAAAATCTTTTTTGGGGGGGGGGGGATTCACTGGAAAGGGCTTTGATATAAAAAAAAAAATCTAATCCATAAAGTTTGATAAAAAGAAATCATTTCCAGCCATACCTCACAAATATCACTTTCAAAGAGTGATATGTTTATAGAACATGAAGTGTCAGACTATAAAGACCCTTCACTGAAATCCTTTTAAAAAAGCACAACACGCTTGAGTGAAGCAACGTTTTCTAAGCTCTGATGTCAGGTCCACCCCTCACTTGCATGCTTCCCACTTCTCATTGTTTTCGACATGTTTGCATCTAATAGCATTTGTCTAACAGCATTAGTTTGTTAAAAAGAAGGCAATCTCTTCATTTTGGCTCTTTAATACCCCAAGAGGAGTGCAAGTCCTGGTTCTTTTCCCATCATATTGTTTGCATGAAAGGAGCCTTAAGGTTGCGCTGCCTACACATGCACACAAAACACACACTTTCTCATCCAGCAGCAATGTGGCATCAGACATGGAAGCCGTGAAGCTAGGTGAGTCAGACTCTGAGGTGGGTGGCATAAGGCTTGAGTGGGTGGATGAATACACTTCCATCCCCAGGAAGCGCTTGTGTCAGGACATAATCCTGATACGCAGATCAAAACACCTCAGCCTACATCAATAATGCCTTTGCAACAGGTTTCTTTGTGAATTAAAGCCATTAGACGGGTGCATATTAGCCTTAATTATAGCAAATGAGGAGGCATCGGGAGTGTGAAGCAGGAATGAGCCCTAAACTGAAACACGGAAATCAAGATTGCAATGCAAATATGGTTTTAAATGTCAGCTTCCATCAAAGATGAGAATTGCAAAAAAAATTTAACAAGAGGCCTTAAAATGTCTGACTTTATCCAAATACGCGCACTCACATGCACACACAAGACAAACAAGTTAAACTGAAATGGAGTAAATAAACCTGTACATAAGGTGCAACTTCACAGGAGAGGATGTAGAGAGAGCACTGACATGTGAGAGTGCAACACATTTTATATCTGTTAGAGTCAGAGGGGTGACAGCAAGAGTCGCAATTAAATCAACTTGACATTGCATTTGCTAACCTTCAGAGGTAAGTAGGCCCTTTTCCAGCAGTGAAATGATGATGTATCTGCCAGCCCGTTTTGTAAGTAAAGAGATTCGAAAATGTGCCTGTAGTGATGGATTAACAGGGCTCTGATTGTTATGAACAGAAATGTGCTCTGACAGGCTAAAGTGACTAAGTAACATTGCATGTGCGCAAAGCAGGGAAAATGCATCGGGCTAATCTTTTGAATATGATTAGCACATAATGTAGCTGTCCTAAAAAAGAGTGATTCACCACAGTGAGAGCCAGAATACCTTGAGGCCATGTGATTTTTCTTCTTTTCTAAAAACACAGACGATAAGAGCTTGCTCTGGGAAAGTTCCCTCTTGACATTTCAGGTATGAAAAGAATAAAGGTCAATGATAGTGTGTAAGCAGTCATACCAAATCAAAACTCTTATTATAAACCAGATATTTCTCATTTGATCTGTGAGCTTGCTTGAAATCTTGCATTTAAAAAAAAAAATTCCCAAGCTCATTTATGTGTATGTATGCAGGGTTCAGTCTAACGCATTTTGTAATGAGTTGCTGCGCTATTGAGTGACTATCAGAGAATAATGTGGACTGATAGAATGGCACAAATAGGAAAAAATAGGAAATGTCACGGTTACATAAAATACTTTTTTTTTTTAATTTAACATTATTGCTGGGTGCAAGATAAATTGCAGGTTTATATAAGTTTCTTCTAGGACCTATTCTTTTTTCTATAATAACATCTAATTGACAGGCACTTGTATGGTGGATGCTTCACGTAATATGTCTTAATAATAAAAAATTTTTATAATTGCTGTTATTTAACAAATACATTTTCTGTTGATTGAAATGGTGATGTGGTGGTAAGGTGATTTATCTTTTTTCTCTCTTTTTTTTTCTTTTTTTTTGTACACAGGTACACAGGTACAGTGCAGTAAAAAAGTATTTGCCCCCCTCCTGCATTTCATTTTTTACATACTTGTCACATTTAAATGATTGAGATCATCAGACAAATATTAATATTACACAAAAATAACCCAAGTAAATGTAAAATGTTAAAAAAGCAGTTATTACCTTTAGTAAGGGAAAAAGCTATCCAGACCTATATGGCACTATGTGAAAAAGAAAAATTAAAACAAAGCTGAGTTAAATTTCACTTGCCACACAGGCCTATCAACTAACAGACCTGTTGAATCACTTAAATAGAACCTGTCTGACTCTTAAAATGGAAAAAGCAGCACGATCTACAGAAATTCCAGAACAGATGAAACAAAGTAATTGACATATATGTTACAAAGCCATTTCTAAAACTTGGAACAGTGTTGAACCTTCCCAGGAGTGGCCAACCTACCCAAATTACTCCAGGACCACAACAACGACTTCCAGGAGCCCATAAAAGATCCCAGAACAACACATAAAGAACTGCAGGCTCACTTGCTTCAGTTAAGGTCAGTGTTCATGATTCAGCAACAGTAAAATCACCTTACAAACAATAAAGAGACCGGGAAAATGGCATCCATGGGAGATTTCCAAGGCGAAAGCCACTGCTGATCAAAAAGAATACAAAATCTTGTCCCAAAATCCCCAAAATATCTTGATTATACTCTGTGCACTTGTATAATGCAGCAGGACAATGTTGTGAAATACACCAGCAAGTCCACCTCTGAATGGCTAGTTAAAGTTCAGATTTAAATCTGATCGAGATCCTAAAACAGGCCGTTCATGCTTTAAAATCCGCCAGTGTGGCAAAATGAATTGAAATGGGCCAGAATTTCTCCACAGCGATGTAAAAGACTCATTGCCAGTTATTGCAAATGATTGATTGCTTAGTTGTTGCTGCCAAGGGTGGCACAACCAGTTATTAGGATAGATATTATGTTACTTAACTTATTTTGTGTGACAAATATGCAAAAAAAAACAGGAAAAGACCAGATTGAAGTAGTGAATTGTTTTCACTATTAAATTAATGCATATTAAAATCTGTGCCCTTCTTTATATTGGAAACTGAAATGCCTGGTTTTAGATCAGAATAATTCATTAGTATGGTCTCCTTTTGTAAGGGCCTCCTTTTGCAGCCAATACAGCATCAATTCATTTTGGGAATGACAGATACAAGTCCTGCACAGTGGCCAGAGGGATTTTGAGACATTCTTCTTGCAGAATAGTGGCCAAGTCACTACGTGATGCTGGTGGAGGAAAACGTTTCCTGACTCACTCCTCCAAAACACCCCAAAGTGGCTCAATAATATTTAGATCTGTGTGACTGTGCAGGCCATAGGAGATGTTTAACTTCACTTTCATGTTCATCAAACCATTCTTTCACCAGTCTTGCTGTCTGTATTGGTGTATTATCATCCATTATCATTTGGCAATGACGCGCCCATCTAGCACAAGTATTGGGCCTAGCGAATGCCATGCACTCATGCAACAGTTTGGGTGGTACGCTTCTTTGGGGCTTCTCCACTCCACAACTCTCCTGGATGTGGGAAAGACAGTAAAGGTGGACTCATCAGAGAACAATACATGTTTCACATTGTCCACAGCCCAAGATATTCCCTGCTGGCACCATCGAAACTGACGTTTGGCACGGGCGCGAGTGACCAAAGGTTTGGCGATAGCAACCCACCCATGTACATTGATCCTGTGGCGTTCCCGACGAACAGTTTTGGTGGAAACAACAATATGTCCTCTTTTGAACTCTGATATGTCACCCATAATGTTGTGTGCATTGCAGTATTTTAAGCAAAACTGTGCTATTACTCTGCTCATTAAACCTTCACACTCTGCTCTTACTGGTGGAATGTGCAATCAATGAAGATTGGCCACCAGGCTGGTCAAATTTAGCCATGAATCTAAATTGGCCAGTGTTTCAGTTTCATTGTCCAACCCCTGTATGTTATTTATGTTATTATTATTTTGGAGGAATATAATGTCCGGGGTTTCCTTAGCGAAATTGCTTAGGTGGCACTTTTTGGCTCCGTCTGTGCAGCTCTGCTTTGCCCTTTTCAACTTTTGAGCACTTACATGGGAAAATGCCATTCCTCTGAGCACATGATGAAAACATTACCTCGAAGAATGACCCTTTGCCCCTTACTGCTGCTGTAAAAAAAAAAAAAAAAAGTGAAGTAAAGGAAAACATTTTAGGTCGCAGGGAAAATGGCCACTCCACTGTGAGAATATGTACAAAAGTAAACAGCAGAAGGTTTTTGGCTGGCTCTGTTGGGGTTTTAGCCAGTCACATTTCCATCGACTTGGTGTATGGATACAGTATGTGCAACAAAACACACAAAAGATTGCCAATTACATTGATATTACAATTAACATGTCAGTCATTTGTCAGATTCCTTGCAAAAGATTAGATGTAAAACAGGTTTTAATTAATCTTTAATCAGTAGGAGGTTCATGTAAATTAACAGTTTATGGCCCCTCCTATAAATTAGTTGTTTTGATTAATGACATTCATGACAAAGGAGTAATTTCAGGGTTCATTAGACCTCTCTTAATCTTCTAGTGAATCACTGAGAGTGTGTTTATGGAGCCTTGATATTTGTTCAATATTTTAATATTACATATGTAATTCCAGAGAGCTACACATCACTTTACCTTGTAACCCTGCATTTTACTCAGTGTGAAGGGCAGTGCAAGGGCAAAAAATTCAATTAGACAAAATTTCGTTTTGTCCACCTTCTTGGATTATTGCTGTTTTGGATAAGCACTATTGTCAATATTTCTGTCCCACATTATTTTTGGTAAACACCATGTTAATGAGAGAGAAGCAACTAACTAATAAAATGATGATTAATATACACATGCATGCACCTGCAGAGGAGGCAGTTAAGTAGACGATGTTTTAAAGTTACGTAGAATATTGCCAGATTTCAGAACATTTGCACTCCATGGAAAAATTCTCATTTAATTCTCATCTCAATTACTAATTTAAAATTATTTTAAAGTCAATGCAGGTTCCAAACAAATAAGTATTGGAATAATTATATGTACAGTATAGGTATGATTATTTTATTTTCAGTTGCTTAGCCAATAAAAGTCCTATTCAGACATGGAATACGCAACAAATGAAATACAGTAGACTGTTTTGTCATTCAGAAATATGTCAATTTTATGGTAGTGTTCCTCATGGTTTCTTTTAGACATTCCCACAATCATGAGAATGAGATCCATATTTTTACCATACCTGTGAGATTCTACAGCACATAAAGTAACATAGAATGTATAAGGCCAGACTAACTTTTAGATATTTTTTCTGTTTGCTTTTGCAAGTCCATCAAAAAAACAACATTTTGACCATTCCTGAATGATGTCTGGAATTAGGTCATAGCCAGGGTTGCCAGATCACTCTGACTAATGGTGCTATCACGCTATGGGCCCAGACATGAACCCATGTACACTCTGACCCTAACAGCTGGTACACTTGTGTAATAAGAACACTCTGAACTCTGCCCAGGCATGGGTCAGTTGTCTGTGCTGAAGACTACATGAAAAGGTCTCAGGCATGGTAAAGTCTACGCAGGCACAGTTCAAATTAAATTTGAACAGTACCTGAACATGGCAGTTTTGAATGCAACATGTCAATGTCATCTGTCGCCCTTGATATCTCAGTGTGCATGTAGCACGTGCCAATCTCATTCTCTGAGCTACACAACCGTAGCAGATAAAGTACGAAGGCAAATGAGAGGGCTGCTCTTACGATTTTCTTTTAAATATCCATAATATTTGGCAGATCGTGAAGGTTGGCTTTCTTTGTCCTTAATTTTAGTTTATTGGTTCACAAACCAAATAGATCCAAACTGCCATCTGCTGCATTAGAGAGTATAAATACATCCAAGTGTACTCAGATACAGAACAATATTATTAATGTGAAAGCTTCCCAGTGGGCGAGTGGGGAGGGGAAGCAATTGTATCTGGGAACAGTACAAAACAATAGTGCCTAGTGTATAAGCAGCCTAAATCCTGCCTAGGCAGTACTGAAAACCCATCCACAGAACATGAGAGTTGAACATAAATCTTTGGCTGTTATTTTAAAAATCCTACCACAAAAAAAATAAATAAAATTAACTTCCAGCCCAATATGAAAGCATAAAGTAGCCCAAGCTTGTGTGTGTCTGGTAAACTGGTAATGTGACATTCAATTGAGCCATGTTGAAAATGATGTCCAAACAAGTAAGACTCAGTTGTGACTTTAACCAAAAAGTAACCATGAGGCTAATTCAGACATGAAGCCAACATCAGATTTATGGAAAGGAGTGCATGTCTGACAGAAGCACAGAACAGTATCTTCAATAAATAAAAAATGGATAGTGTCTTACAGTACAGTGGATATACATTGTCTAAACACCCCACTTAAAACAGCATTTTGTCAATTATGTCAGATCATTTGCACCTTTAATGTTTTTTTTAATCCAGTAAAAAGCAAGCAGAAATGTTAAAATAAAATAAAATTGTATAAAATTTATTTTAATGCTATTTTAAGGCATGAAGGTAAGCTGTTCTGGAATAGCCTTTGGAAGAACAGTATTGGCAAGTGCATTTGCAAACCCATCAAGCACCACAAGGCTCTAATGAAGAACATCCCAAGGAAAGTAAGACCAAAACTTACCTCTGCTGCATAGGAGAAGTTAATTTAGAGTTACCAGCCTTAAAAATCACCAATTAACAAATATTACCTCACATTAGGACTAGGGTTGGGTACCGAAAACCGATGCCAATACGGCACCGGTACCTATAGAACCGGTATGTACCGGATCGAAACAGAACGCGAATTTCGGTGCCTCATTTCGGTGCCACTTAAATGCCTGAACTGTCGATTAATATATTTGTTCTCTGAGGTTATAATGATACAGTTGTAATAAGCATTAGATTCATCAACACACATGATCGCTAGTCAAATTTAAACACTGCATTCATGGGGTGTCAGAAATGATCGGAAAAATTTATTATTTCCTTAATTAGAAAGACTTCGGAAAGCTTTGATAATACAAATCCAAAACATTGTTGCAGTAATGCTACTGTCCATTTTGTTTTTGTAGATTAAACGTTTATTAGATTAGAAAAAGACATTAAAAGCGCAAACCATTGGGAAATGAGACCATCCGAGATGCGCGTGAACACAGCAACTAACGTTACACTTGCCCTGAGGGCAGCAGGTGGTCTACCGCTACCTTAACTTGCTAAATTAACTTTCGTTAAAATGCCTAAAACTAAACGGTCGAAAGTGTGGCTATATTTTACAAGAAAGGATTCCAACACCGCGACGTGCAGTAAAGGGGGAAACACGTCAAATCTAATGAAACATTCGAGGGCACACGGAATAAAGTTAAAAGCAGAGGGATGCACCGTGTTTGACAGCTTACAGACAACAGCTGGCACTGTTGGTGTGGATGAGCCCAGCCCCAGTCATACCAACCATAGCAAAAAGGAGTCCAGCGATTATAATGACGAAAGCAGCCTTTCCGCAGTTTAGTAGTAGGCTAATGTAACGTTAATTGCAAAATGCAAATCTTGCATTCATGCTAACAAATGGCCAAACGATTTGTAAAATACTAATGTAACATGGATTCTGTTTATAATTATGGCTTTCCAGCCAGTACTTAAACTTTTAATATATTGTTCAATTTTAAGCATTAAATTTCTTGTTCAATAAAAATTTATTCTTGAACCATATTTTTGTGGTTTTTGCAAAGTATCGGTTCAGGCACCGTTTTGGCACCGGTACCGGTTTAAAAGTATCAATTTGGCACCGGTATCGGAAAAACCCCAAACGATACCCAACCCTAATTAGGACCGTTATGAAGACCTTACAAAGCATAAGCAGCAGACACATCTTAATATCAACTGTTCAAGGGAGATTATTACATATTATGAATGCCTTCAGCATTGTTTTACAATGTAGAAAGAAATAAAAATCTGGAAATACCATTAAATTAGAAGGTGTGTCTAAACTTTTAACTGGTACTGTACTTATGTCCAAGATGTTCTACCCTGATTTTATCAGGACGTAACACATTTTACCACATGGTTTTGGCAAATGTATGCTGGCCTACCGCAGCCCGGTACAGGATAAAGTGTCATAGAGGATGAAAGAGAGTGATTAAGTGAATGTTGTTGGTTTTCTTTTTTTTTTTATATATCTAAACTAGGTTTGTATAATTTTTATGTCTGTTGCTTGTTAAACCTAAAGTGTGATGGAATACACAAGAGCACATATGTACCATAAAAACACTGATAAAATCAAGCACAACAAAATCCAGAGAAAAGCTGTAACATGACTATAAGAATGCACATAATAACTTACCTCATGGATAAACATACCAGGAGAAAATAAATACTCTAGGCTGACTAAAATATTATTTTTGTATGTGATGGAAGGAGAGAACAACACAGCACATAGCTGAAACCTTTGCCAATAACTAGGTGACTGTTTGTCAAGAGCTACAGTATTGTGCAAAAGTTTTGAGTCACCCCTCATTTATTCATATTTTGCTTCCAAAGAGGCAGACTTTCTGTTTATATATATATATATATATATATATATATATATATATATATATATATATAAATCTGACTAATAATGGAATATATATATATATATATATTCCATTATTAGTCAGATTTTCTTTATATATATAAAGAAAGTGTGTATATATATAAAGAAAATATATATATATATATATTCCATTATTAGTCAGATTTTCTTTATATATATATAAAGAAAGTGTGTATATATATAAAGAAAAAAAAAATATAAATATATATATATATATATATATATATAATATTTTTTTAATGTAGTCTTTAGGAATAGTTCTCCAGGCTTTTTTTTTTTTTTTTTTTTTTTTTTGCCTCTCATTTTCAGCCCAGTCCTTGTTCCTGACCAGTTTCAGAAGAATGTTTTTGTTTGGTATGTGACCTATGAATCATTCAGGAACATCTAACCAGACATGAACCAATGTGAAACAGGTGCAAATGATGACAGATGATCAGGCCGTGGATTAGTATACTGGTGATGCTGAATGCTGAGTGTTTGGAACAGACAAGAGGGCAGCAGAGGTTCTTATGAAAGTCTAAATAATTTCATTTCATTTTATTCCTTAGAAATGAGGGGTGGCTCAAGACTTTTGCACAGTGTTGTACATCAAATGCACTATGGTTAGACACTCTGAATCCCCCTGGCAATCCATTTATTTATAAATGTCCTTCAGACTCAATTTTTGCACATTGCTGTCTGACTAATTATTATTGCCATTATTACAATATATTATCTACCAATTTTTTTGCCTGGCCAATCAGGTGTCTGGGCAACCAAAATATGTTGATTCCTTTTTACTGTTTTTTTTTTTTTCTTGTTGTTTTATAGTGTAGCTAGGCTTTGTTCTTTTTTTTTTCAGTTGGGGTTTGATAGGTTTGATGTGTTAGAGCTGGTGAATGACAACTCCCACCAATTCCGTAGTGACATCCCACAACATAAGCCCAATTTTAACCCACCGAATTGTTTTTTAAGCCATTGGTAATAAAGTGTATGTTTTCCTAAACTGTTTCCGTCTGTCATCCAATTGTTGTGTCTGTTTGAACAGAATAATGGATCAAGAAAGGATAAGGGACATGATCCATCCCTTATAATGTTGCATGAATCAACTTGATGAGAATCTGTCATTGTTTCTCAAGTTTATCAACAAATATTTGAATATTTCTATGAACTGTTAGAACAATTCCACTTCTCTTGTGCTCATAACCGAACTCTGCTTCACAAGGCCATAATTCATCAAGCGCTGGCTTTTATCTCCCCAGATTAGAGAGTGCCTGTGTTATTAGCAATGGGTAAACTGAGATGTAGGTATTATCTGCTGTGCGTCTGACCCTAGGGGACCTGGGCTCTCAAAGAGGTGCATGTCAAACCCTGGGGGCAAACAATAACGAGGCTGTCCTGAACCTGCAGGGGACAGGGAGCTGCAGCCTCACCCATGTCATTTCAGTGTCCGCCCTAGCATCGAAGCAGAGGGGCTCCATCAAACCCCACCTGACAACAGCAACAGGGAAGGAGGTGTGGAATGGCACACTCTCTCGCTCACCCGCACATGGAACTGGTATCCCGAGGAGCTGTGGAACCATAATCATCATCATTGTGTTGAAGATGTGTAATCATTGACTCAGGATGACATAAACGGAAGCCACTTCAAAGTTGCACACTTGGTTTGGCCTCAGTCGTTGTAGAGAAAGACTTTTGGAGGAGAGTCAAGATGAAATCTTATGATTTATGGGTTGGTGTTTTTTATTTGTTATTTTATGAGTTCTGTACATAAACCCATCAAGGTGTAAACATGTTCAACAATAGCAGACCACTCACCCATACAATATCATCTCTTTTTTGCTGGATATAACTATGTTAAAACAATGCTATGTATCACTGTGAAAGCAGCATTTAAATCCCCCCAGATTCACATTCATCAGCAATGCACCAGCACCAGGGTCATCACCACTGGGATTTCACCATTCAAACAGATGGGCCTTGCACACAGGTATTATATACATAAGAGAGTGTTGCTCCCAGGGGATCTGTAACTCCAGCTCAAAGACTTTGAATATTTAAATATTTTTTGCACGTCCTTGCCTCTACATCACTCTATCACTACACTGCAAAAAAAAAAAAATGGCATATTAGCAAGTGAAATATTCCTGAATCTAGTTACATTTATCTACAACAAGCCAAATAGAACATTTGCTTCATATTTATTATTTATAATTATAGAATATTAGCTTCATACTTAGATACCTGCCTGAAGTTTAACGTGCAACATAAGTGAAAGTAACCAATGTTATGAACAGTTATGTGGCGGATTTATTAATCTACCTTAAAATAAGCTACTAATAAGCTCATTGCTCAATGTAATCAAACACCTGCACCAATAGATATTAATTAGAAAAGCTAAATATTTTTGCTTAATATGTTCACTGCTAAAATAACAGCACTAAAGTCCTATGAGTCAATTAACGTTTTCTCATCTGTGATTCACTGTTCGATTACCGAATTTGGCTGATGACAAAAGAAGTAAAACTGAGTGTAAATAAAGTATGAAATACTCAACATTGCCTAATTTTATTTCTTTGTATTAATAAGTTAGGCAGAGAATTCTGTCGTACAGAAAGGCAAACAGACAAGTATGTGGGGTTCCTGAAAAAATAATATCACTGATTACATTAAAGCTGATCAGCTTATTTTTAGTTTTTTACTTTGTAACTATCTCTATAAATACTTTGACCATTAACAAAAGGTATTTATGCTAGTGATCTATACGAGAAGCCTGCATTTTTCATGTTCTGTTCTTGCATGCATTCAAAATAAAAATGTATTTTTAAAAATTAAAAAAATTATTTAATAGTTAGAATTGTAGCCTCACACCTCCAGGCTGTACGAGTGGGGTTTGCATCTTCCCTGTGCTTAGTGGGTTTCCTCTAGATACTCCAAAAACATTCCGTGTAGGCTGAATGGTGTTCCTAAATTGCCTGTTGTGTATTATTGGGTGTGTGAGTGTATGCTTGTGCCCTCAGATGGGTTGGCACCCCATCCTGGATGCACCCTGACTTGTGATCCAAACACTTACAACCCTACACAAGATATAGATAATGGATGAATGGATTGCAAATGCCAAGCTTTTTTTTCCATTAGTGCTGTACTCCATTCCTTAATTAGGAGGAGGGCCATCAGCCTTGAACCTTGAAAAATGCCAGTCCATCCCTGGCTCTTCTACGATGATGATGTAGGAGGAATCAGTGTGGGGGGGAATAAGTCGTAGACCTTCATTCTGCATCAGTTACCGAGAGGTCAAATGGCATTCAGGGAAGGACGCCAAAAGTCCAAACTCAAGATGGCAAATGACTAACAGGACAAGTGAGTGGTCTCCATGGCTGATTTTGTAAAGGAGAAAACCTGATTGAATTAGGTTAGCAATATGAGGACAGCTTGATATTTGGTTGTCCAGAACTGCCGCACAGTAGGATACGTTGTCAGGTGTTGTGATCCGAGAGTTATTCAGCAAGATCACATGATCTTGACATGAGAATGCAACGGCAGGGATATACCACAACTCAGTCTTGCTAGGATTTAGTTTCAGGTGATGAGCTGTCATCCATGACAAAATATCTGCCAGACAGCCTGAGATGTGAGCTGAAGCATTAGTGTCAGAAAGAGGAAAAGATAGGTGAGCTGAGTGTCAAATACTTAGCATGAGGTAAGAAGAACTATGTAAGGATAATATGTAAGGATATAGAAGTTGGTATAAAGAGAGAAGAGAAAACGACCACACACAGAGTCTTATGAGACCCAAGAGAGTCTGCATGGAGGAGATGGAAATCTCTTTTATATCATCTGGAATGACTTCTCCTCCAGGTAAAGAGAGTTTTGTAACTGACTGATTTTTACCATTCTTTTTTAATCTTTATATCATTTTATGATATAAAACTGTAGGTTTTTTTTCTTACAGTGATATCCTCTTATCAATACAACGTGTACATTTTGCATTCTATTTAAAATACAATAAAGTGTGATATTGCTGCAACCAAACAGTATGTTCCAAGAGATTTTAAAGAGTATTAAACAGTTTCACATTTTTCACATTCTGCATTATTATTCTTTTTTTTTTTGTTGCTATAGCCAATAATCAAGAATGTCATACATTTGATTTGTCATCCCTGATAATGTATGTTAGAGTGTTCAAAGAGGAGGCCTTACCCAGTATCGCTTTGGGATTGGCAAAGGTGGCAGATTCCTGCTTCAATCAGGCAGCTCTTCTAGCTCTGCTTTTTTACTATTTGCCAAGGAACATATGGAGAAGCGGTGAGATCTGGCTTCAAGAAGGGCTCTCTGACCTTCAAGTGGCACGCCGCCTGCAGTCCGATGCTCCCACTCAACATGACGGGTGGATCTTGGCTGAAACCATGGCAGAGATAATTGCGCCTTGTGTCCATGTGAGAGAAAGATGTTTTTAAGGACCTTTTCCCGCGACATTTCCACTATACTGACAGAACAGGCGTAATCATCTCCACAACACCAGAGAATCATGAAGGCTCCTTACTTATTGTCTGGACCATAACAAGACCTTGTTAAATCAATTTCCACATGTTCACATAAAATGACAAAGACCATGGTCTAAATGCTATGTCTGCTCTGTGGACACAGCATATGTTCCTGTAATACAATAATACATGATTAGGAAATATGTACAAAAGAACAAATAATAATTCTCTTTTTTCGTTTCTCAGCGTGAAAGTATTTGTATCGATGTAAGGGATATAAAACCCTTTTTTAAAGCAATTTGGAGTCAAACGTTCTACAGTAAGAATAATTATTCACAAGTGGATAGCATTCAAGACAGCTGCCAATCTTCCCAGAAGCAGAGGTCCCAGCACATTTACCACAAGGTCAGACTGTGCACTGTTCAGTGAAATTCAAAACATCCCAAGTGCTACATGTCTAACTCTACAGGCCACACTAAGCATTTTAAATGTTATTGTCCAAGACAGCACAATTAGAAGAAGACTGAAGAAGTACAGTTCATTTGAAAGGGTTGCCAGGAGAAAGCCTCTTCTGAATAAAAAAGAACAAGGAAGCATGACTGTGGTTCGCAAAATTGCATCAGACAAAGGATGAGACTTCTGGAACAATGTTCTATGGACAAATGTGACCAAAGTGGAGTTGTTCGGCCTTATTGCTCAGCACCATGTTTGGTAAAAAAAAAAAAAAAACAGCATTTCAGCAGAAACACCTCACACCCACCTCACACCCACTGTAAAGCACTGCTTTACGTTTGTTTTGCAGCCACAGGACCAAGTAGCAGTCATTTAGCCGACCACGAACTCCACTGTATACTAGATTATTCTACAGGCAAATATAAGGCCATCTGTCCAACAGTTAAAACTTGATCAAAAAAATTGGGTCATGCAACAGGACAATGATGTGAAGCAAACCAATAAATCTACATCAGAATTTTTCAATGGTCTAGGCAAGTCCAAACATCATTCTAATTGAAATGCTGGTGGAACCTTAAAAGAGCTGTGTAAGCGAACGCCCAAAAACCGCAATGAACTAAAGCAATGTTACAAAGAAGAATGGGCCAAAATTCCTCCACAATAATGTGAGAGACTGAAAAAGTCATACTACAGGAAAAGGTTACTTATTTTCAGAGGTGGGTAGTAATGAGTAATGAGAGAAACGCTACTCTTACTCCGCTACACTCGACTCGTTACTTTTCTGATAATATATTCTAAACATTAGATATTCTTTATTTTTGCCAGAGAAATGCAGCCGGTGGATCTACCACATGACTGTGTTTCACCAATCAGACGTAGCAACAATAATCACATGACTCCGTTTGACCAATAAGCCGCAATAATAGCCGCATGGCGTCAAATCTTCAGCCGTGGTAGACAGCGAAGGAATCATGTCGCGGTTAGTTTAGCTGTTTTATTTAATGTTGCAATGTTAACATATATAATTAGCAAATAAGCTAAATATAAGTTTCTTACATTTGTTCTACTGGACACAGTTTATGGTAAAGTGAGACCTCTTGTACATGTTCTAAAGTTATTATCTATCTGCTGAGCCATTTGGAGGGAAACTGAATATACAGTATATCTTACACTGGAAATAGTCGACACTGTTCAAACATACAGTATGTTACCTACAGTAGGTATTTGTTTCAAAAGCTTTATGTTATGAAAAAAGAGAAATTAGGAAATTTTGGTACTTCTTCCTTAACTTGTTATTTTTAAAATATACTTAGTTTTATTCATTTATTTTATTTTATTTTAGTTCATTTAGTGTAATACTTGAGTAGTCTTTTCACCAAAGACTTTTTTACTCTTACCTGAGTAATATTTTGGATGACTCTTTTTACTTCTATTTGAGTAATATTATTTTGAACTATTATTTTGAACTACTCTTACTTGAGTACAATTTTTGGCTACTCTACCAACGTCTGCTTATTTTGGCTTTATTTTTGTTAAATAAATAATGGCACAGTGTAAAAAATATATATTTTTTTGTTTCTCTGAGGTTGTATTTGCCTATACTAACAACTGCTGAGATCAGATGATTTTTAGTATACTTTAAGACAAAAAAAAAAAACATGGAACATATAAGGAAATCAGTTATTGCCTGTGCATTGTCTATCCATTATTCTGGGAAATAAACACAGTATACCGAATTCATTTAATGAACTCATATTCTTCAGAAAGCACTTCAACGTCTGTCATTCACATGTGATGTTTCTGAGAAACGCTGGCCAGAGATGAACTTTGAACCGGCTGTCTACAGATTCAGTTTAGTGAGGCTGGATTGCAACAGTAATTCCAGTAAGAATGAATGTTATGTTTGCAGAAACACTGCTACTGCATCATGGTATAACGCATTAAACATTTAGTACTACATCTAAGGCATATTTACATCAGCATTTCAAGCAATATTTAAGTTCTGTTGTTCTGTGTATGATTTAATATTTAATAAAAGATTTAGGTGTAGGCACTAGCAGAGTACACTGTGTACTTTCAGATCTAAGTCACAGTGGCCTGATAACATTCGTTAGGAAGGAAACTGCATAAGAAGGATGTATTATTGGAACTCTCTTTATAGATGCTATAAAGACCTAAAGTTGTTGATTAAGGGCACCTGCTAAATGCTGCATTGTGTTGTAATGTAAAAGTTAATAATTCAGAAGAAATTCACACAATGATATGATTCATCCCCTGCCTTGTTGCAAATCTTGATTGCCAAAGGAAAAAAATGTGAACCTGATGTGTTGGAGTCCAGACTCAATAGGTGATTTAAGCGACTTCATAAAAAGCAGAGACTGGGGTGCTTTATAAAATGTTGCATTATGATTCGCTGATGAACAGAATGGGTTTGTGCATTTGACTCAGAGGACATTAACATGTGTGAAATTGATTGGCTTTTAAAATATATTTTAAAGCTCCTAAAATTAAACTCCTAAACTTCTAAAACTAAACTAAATCAAAATATTTTGGTATCATTAATAAACAATGCAGGTAGTGAAGGAGTTAAGTCATATATCATATAAAAACAGTCAGGGTGCATCCAGGATGGGGTGCCAACCCATCTGAGGGCACAAGGGCACACCCAATAATCCACAACAGACAATTTAGGAACACCATTCAGCCTACACGGACTGTAAAAACAGATATTATCCTCTGTTGGAATTTACAAATACAAGGGTGAAAAAAAAGAACAGCGCATCTATTTCCATATTTTTCTGCCCAATTTAATTAATCTGCCAATGCCCCCTTTAATGAGCTCTTTTTTTCATCCCAACTCCTATCTGGTTGGTGAAGGCTAAAACGTGCTTACTTTGAGACACATGAACTATTCCTCACTGCTTTTTTTACATTGTTCATGCCATGTCTCACACACTCTGAGGAAAACACTATCTGCCCTCTTCTGAATACATGATCTCACAAACACACTAGTGCCAGGCTAAGGCCACTGTGATTGACAGGGAAAATACAGCAATGCCTCCTTTCACATCTTGACAACATGGTCAATTTAGCCTCTGTTGGCACTCTTCAGCATTGTAAGTTGTCCTCATGGTAGAAATTAAATGCATTTCTGTCGAGTAATTAATTTTCCTAAATTGTCTGTGCTTTAGAACCTACTGTACTTTGCTCTGCATTTGTGGTTTTATTAACATGTCTCTGTTAGTAGTTGTAATAATATTGAATGTGAATCAGTTATTAAGCTTTAAATTAGTACTGGGGGGGGGGGAGTTTTTTCAACTATAACTAAGAGCACAGGGTTATAATTCCTTTGTCCTATTTATCTGTTATAAATATAGTATTCAATAACTATTATGAATTATTCAGTGAATATAGTGTAACTAAAAGATAATGCATGCAGTTACAATAAGTGTAAATGTCAATCTTGACCTATGGTAGGACCTGGGAATTTAGATATTATTGGACAAGTTAATATATATAAACAGATGCTTATCATAGCTGTGATATATTTTGAATCTTTATGCATATTGGGGGTTGATGTATTATATTTTATGTACATTTATTTATTCCTTCATGTATTGATTTGAGTGTGTTGTTTCCATATATCGTTATTTTGCTGTGTTGATATTATCTAGTTCATGCACTATGACCATGTCAATTTCCATATTTATGAATACTAAAGCTTACCAAAGTTTTCGTCCTGACCTTAATAGCTGACAAGTTAGTTGAAACCTCCTTGCCCACGTTACATTGGTTATACCACAAGCCCTTTTCATCACTTTTCCTGTTGCCATGATTCCCCGCGGTGCTCCTGCATGGACAACAGCAGCACGTGTCAGCTGAGCAGAGGTCAGGATGAACCCTGTCATTGTGGAGTGTGGAGCAAATGAGAGGTGGCTATTAGGTTCACCCCTGGGTGCCCTCTCTCTTGATGAAAGCTCAATCAGCATCCCTGCCCTTGGATCTCCGTTCGCACTCACAACACTCATGACTAACACATCACAATTAAGCTGCAATTATCTTACACAAGAGAATCAGACCTCAGCTGGCCTTTATGATCGCTGGCAGACGTGCTGAAATTGTAAAACTGCAGCGTCTTGACCTGGCGCACCTCATTTAGAGCAGCATATTCCATTCATCTGACATGTACCAGTGTTCGGAAGGATCTCACATGGCCACCACATGTGAGCATGCCTCACATAATAGCGTTGTTTGACGCTGTCAGTCAGGTTCACATACAGAAAAGATTTAACCTCAAGCAAAGCGCTGGCCTAAAGGCAAGGAATAAAGACATTATTGTTGCTCTAGACATTAACTTGAAGCATGTAGAATTTCCATAAGATGTGCATACATCAGCCACGTCCACCTACTCACAAGCAGCTGGTAAATCCTCGCAGGCGATGGCAGCATTAAACGCTTTTCTTCTCTAAGAGGAGGATAGAGCTTTATTGTGACTGACATGAAAATGTTCTCATATGAGGGTCTCCTTGGTAACCACATGCTTCCTCTCGAAGGCTAGTCTCAAATATTTAATCACTTTAATCACCCAAAATTAACATGACAATTAAATCAACAACACAAACATTTATGCAGGGAGTTTGCAATTCGCTACCCTGCTTTGCATGGCTGATTTCAAGCTTAGGGAAAGAATAAAAAAAAGGTTTAGAGAAAAAAAAATAGAAAACAACAGTCACAATCTACAATTTCTCAACCTGTGTGTAAAGTAAAATGAAAATCACTAGCTAGCAATCCCATAGGAAAAAATTAATAATAATAAAAAAAATTTCCTTATTATCGTTTCTCCTAGACAGCAGTGATGTGAAATAGAAATGAAAATAGATGTCAGCTCAAGTCTTCTGATTTTCAAAAGACAAAAGACGTCTTCTCTTGAGTTTCAACAATGACAAAACTGTTATTAGATCTACCAAGTGAATGATCAAGTTTACTGCAGGTGGTCTAATGTTCATTTGTATTATATGTATAATATTAATATTTTTTGAAATTCCAGTTTAAGTACTTAGAGAAACGTACACTAATGTCCTTTTGGGAATCGTTGGCTCAGCAATAGGTTTCTTGAATAAGGGGAGAGCAGCTGCCTGCCAAAGCCCACATTCAAAACCAGTCACGAAAGCACTTGCATGAGCACCAACTTGTGCCAGTTTGCTGATGAGATCATGACTCACCTCAGTGCTTTGTTCACAATTAACAAGAGCTACAAATCCGAAATCCCTCTCTAAGACCTAAACAAGGTCACTGCCTGTTGTGTGGGACAAATGATTCTACACTCAACATACAGTAGCGCACTAACTTTCCAAAGTATGATTCAGGTGGGAACTGTTTCGATTTACAGGACTGTCCACCAACTCCATGGTTTATTCTCCTCACCTTTTGGCTGCATAGTACCAGTAAGAATTTAAAGCTACTTTCACTCCTGTACAGTATATACCTAAAGAAAGGTAAACCAGTTTCATATATTATTGTAGTTGCAAATTTAGTAAAACTGGTATACAAAAAAAATATGTGAAAATTTCACAGCTATTTATTTATTATTCATTGAATGAATTTCGGGAGATATATTTGTGACTAATTTAATACTCGAATGAACCACAAGTGAAAATCCCATTTAAATCTCCTGAGATATTAAAGAGAAAGCTTTAATTTTCTTCTGAGAGCTCTCTAAACACTACATTGTGGAGTCCTAGATTTCCAACTAAATAACTTTTGGTTAGTAATAGTAGCAGGCAGGCAGCTGAGCTCCCCTTTATTTGTCACATATACATTAGAGCACAGTGAAATTCCTTCTTCGCATATCCCAGCGTAACTGGGGTCAGAGCGCAGGGTCAGCCATGATACAGCGCCCCTGGAGCAGATAGGGTTAAGGGCCTTGCAATGGTAGCCTGGCTGAGCTGGGAATCGAACCGCCGATCTTCCGATCAGTAACGTAGCCCTCTGAGCCACCACTGCCCACACATACATACAGTAGTATGTTCTCAACGGCTCCTTTCATTTTGACTTTCTTTCTTTCTTGGCCTAGTTAACTTAGGCACTAATGATAAACATTCCCACTGCAGTCTTCTACAGTAGGCAGTCATAAATATTGCAAATGTCAAGTGTCTGCAAAGCCATCTCATTCAGTCGCCACATGACTAGTCATTTTCTTGCTCTTCTTACTCCCCTGTGGTGAAAAAGGCCTTTGTTATCAAAAAGCACTTGGCCACCATATAAATAACCAGCACATCTACTAATGTCCACTGCAGTGTGCTGGAGAGTGCAATCAGGCCTAATGGCATTTGTTTCTGGCGGAACTGTAGGCAGCACAGCTAGCATCAGCTCTAATGTGTACCTTGACCAGTCCGGGAGCGCAGTTAGTTTGTCCAGTGCTGCCTGATGGAGGGTGGAAATCAAGGCAATAATTGGGCTTGTTTATACTGAAAGGGTGGCAAAGAATCATATTTAGGTCTTCTATGCTGAGGACAACCAGGACCCATTTTCAATGCTTGACATTTAAGTTTGTCAAAGTGAGCTTTTCGTTTTCCACAAAAAAGCTATTTTAACATGCTGCTACTTTATTCATCTGTTTATAACAATCAGAAGTGTGCAGAAAACTTCTAAACTTCAGGAAATGAGAGTCAAAGGGATGAAACATTGGTCTCGCAGCATGCTTCAAAAGATGTGTGTACAGCATACCGCCTGTTGGTTTGGCACACTGCGGAAAGCTGATGTCAGCGTGTGTCAGTACGTCTCAGGCTAGAACCTGTAAAAGTCCTAATTAAACATCCCTTCAGGTCAGATTTTCAAAAGATTACCTCCATTGTGACAGCAGATGTGTGCCCTGTTTCACACAAGCTTGCTGGAGGATTGAAGTGCTCCTGTTTCACAATGCCATGCTTGTAGTTTTGCATGTTCTATCGCAAGTAATTAAGCAAAATCACAGTGCTAGCGTAGCAGACATTTATTAATAGCAAGTCCATCAAATTAGAAAAATCCAAACGGTCTTTAATGGCTGGTTGACTGGTGAATCCAAAGAGCCCAAAACGTTGAAGATTTGGAAGCTGATCTATTGGAGCAGCATGTACAGATGACGAGGTGAGAAACCTGGATGGATTGAATGAATATGGCAATGCAGCATCACATTTTTTAAATCAAGATGAAACGTGAGTTCCTTGAGCATCATTATCAGAAGGTTGTGTAATGGCATAGTGAGCTTTGTGACTTTCACTGCAATGCCATTGAAAAGTTGCTCAGAGCTACATTTTAGATGGATATTTAGAGTTTGGGACCAGATGGAAGGAAATCGCCTAGAAAATACATAAACCCTCCATACACCTTTAGCCAGACAACAACAGAATGTGTTGATTTGAGTGCTATCAGAGCTACAGCACTGTTGGTTTTTTTTAATCACTTTGAGTCCCTGATTTTATGGAGCAGCCCACCATGTAGTGTACATCATACTTTGGCAGGACTGCAGGCTTACAGTACAAAAAAACACTAATTGGTGAAACAAGCAAAGGAAGTAGACATTTGGTTACCTTGTGAATAATGGATGCTTTAAAATGGGATCCCCTGATTAACATTTGGTGAGCTCTAGCTCCAAATTTCTGCTTTTAAAATATTGAACCTACCAAGAGTTTTCCAGCACTTTTGAAAGTGGGCAACTCCTCCTGGGTCTGCTGCCCAGAGTCTCAAAACTTGTGGCTTAGACACGTACAGAGGAAATGACCTAAACCAGGCCAAACACCGTGCTCTAAGGACCTGTGGGCACTAAACACTGACCTATTTTCTGATTAACTGCTTTTTAAAAACCAAGTGCCTATACAGTTACATGCAAAGAGTTTTGCACAATTCTGTGCATGCAGGTCCATCACAGAAAGGCTGCACAGGGATCACCTGGTCATGTGCTTGTCCTCCAAGCCACAAGAAACCAATGAGTCATTGCTTTGGGTGGAAGCCAGGTCAGATCCATTGCTCTGCACATGATATGGCAGGAAGAGGTTTTTTGACAAATGCCTGTGTCAGAATTCAGTTTCATTCCCAAGGGCTGCTGTCCTAGACATGAAGGCCAGGGCGTATAGAGTTAGTCTTCGTATTTGGTGCCTGTATAATTCCATAACACAGAGCAGAACATTACAAGTAGGTCACCACAGAGGGTGACAGCAGAGAATTGATTGGTGTCCATGTAAATGTAATGTTGGACTCTCGGACAGATATTATGAACCACGCTTCAACAAAGATAAGCCCTATGTTTGTTGATGAATGTGCAGGATATGATATTATTAGGAATGGAGATCGGCTCGAAGTGCTCATAGTAAGGGGTGGTACAATAGTTATAATGGTATACCGTATACAGCAAATGAACGCCCCTCCTCACAGAAATACCCATACACAGTAAATTCCCACAATCCACCAAAAGGCTCACAGGGGCTTGATAAAGACATCTGTGATTCGTGGGTCATGTGAGCCTGAGGAGCCACGTGTGAGCAAGCGAGGGTGAAAAGTGTGGGAAGGAAATCAAAAGAGGCTCTTGAAGAGGCCCATCGGCTAGCGTCAAGTACTCCAGCCTGCTGAATTATGAATAAGCCACTGATATCCTGTGACTGGGGGTGGGAGCAAGTACTTCCTTTCGGGCCAGAGTGGAGCTTGAATACCCGTGCATTATTCATGGCCCAAGTGCTCCTGTTAAAATGACTTGATATTGGGAGTCAAGTATGAAAATATTGCAGCCTTTTGTGGCAATAGACTTGAGAGATTGGCAACACAAAGGACCATGTGCAGGAGGAAGCAAGTGACAGATGTATTTACTTAACTTTTGTTCTTCTTTGTTGATTTTGTGATTTTGCCAGTACACACTATGCCTCAACACTAACAAATTATTTCAGGAATTTTGTTATTTCTATAAAAAAAATATTTAAAAAAATAAAGCATTGCAGCACTAACTGGTGTTCATTTCAGCTATAGCTCTCATGTGAATGCATCTCTGTTTTATTAATTAAGTGGATACCTTTACATTAATGTGGAAAAATACTTTCAGCACCTGTCCACATACAGATCAAATCTCCAGGATTGGATTATGATGTGTTTACATTTTATATATAGTCATTTTGCACGTGGATAGCTAGACTGTGGGCTGTCTGACAAGATTAAGTCCAATTTGTGGCCAGGTCAGGCTTATGAATATTTGAAACATCACATTTCCCAAATGCCTCTGCTCCCTAGTTAACTGTTAATCCATGTGTTTGATACATTAGAAGCTTACCCCTTACTTTATTTAAGAACTTCTTCTGCTAAGTCTGTTTTCTTTTTTTTTTTCTCTCTCTCTCTCTCTCTCTTTCCCATCTTCTGCAATCCAGAAATTTATATGGGAGTCCAGGGGATTTGTCTAATTGGGTTTAATTAGGCTTGTGTCAGAGCAAGCGAGACTGAAGTAACTTAACCATAAAGGAACTAAAGAGATATCAGAAGCCCCTCCAGATGTACCCAGACTTCGTTTGCCAGATGCCTATGATGCTGACAGGCCAATTAGAAACACCAAATCACACAAAGCTCTTCTTTTTGTTTTTCCTCAGAGGTAAAATCGATTACCACATGCTTGTGAGGACCTCTGCAGTCTTTCTCTACAGACATATCTATTACTCACAGAACTAGCAGTCGAGAGCCATAACTAAAAGCAGCATTGGTTAGGCTTAAGCTGAATTGTAGGTCAGAAAGTCTCTCCTTCCACATGATATATCCCAGCAGACACCAATTCACCCACTGAAAAGAATTAGCATAGCCTCACGCTAGGCTTAGTATAGGATTAAGTGAGGCACAGTGCTGTGGTGGCTGAGAAGAAATGATCAGTTTCATATGCTTCTATTATGTATCATAGTAGCTTGGGATTGTGGGCTAAATTTAATGATTAAGCCAGGGTAATGTAAATAGTGAAGACTTGTAGAAGGACATGAAGGGAGCTAGAATGCCAGCACAGAAAATTGGGATTTTTTTTTTTTTTTTTTTTTTTTGCAGACCACATCAACCATGTGTGGACTTTTGACTTGACTGCTGAACCCCCATATAGAATAGCATGGAAAACCCTGAACACATCAGAGCTGGAGATTAGTGTACAATTATACTTGTTCATACTATATAGTTACAAAAGAAAAAAAACAATAATCCACTGTTCAACGGTAGAGTAACTTCATGGAGGGCATCAATTTCTGGTTCCTTACATGAATATTGGAAACAGGGTTACGCAAATGTTTAGGTTTCTTGAGACTATGTCAGGTCCTCAACATAATTATGTCTGTCTCACTGCAGTGTTTAATTTCATGATAGAGAACATATTTGGAATTTTGGAAAAAGAGTAAGAAAATATGGTGGTTTTCAGTAATAATTAGCCGTCCAAGGGGAAAGAGTTTTGCAGAACATCCCAATTTCTCAAAAACTTTGGTGTTCTTTAAAGGCTAGTTTTTATTTATTAGAATTAAATGCATTGTGAATTTGAATATAAGAACTGGTTCCAGGAACAAAAATATGGTACTTGCAATTTATATGGTGGTGTGAGGGTAATGCTAGACAAGACAGGCCTGCAAAAAGTAATACCCTACTTACAGTAATACTTAAGAGAAGATACCAACTTTGACTGTGCTTCAATGACCAATTATTCAAATCCGAGATGAACTCAGTCATGGAACGCAGTAATTATAGGCCAATGGCTGAAAATGCCACAGGATGAACAGCTAAATAATAGCCTTGGATCCACAGTAACATTTTGAAAGAAGATTATCTATGTAATATCTTATACCCCAACACAGAGACAGGAAATCATCATCGTATGAATGTTAGGAGATAGCCTCTTGGTAGTAGGACGGAAGCGGGGTTGTTCCGACCATTATATATATATATATATATATAAATATTTTTTTTTTCAGACTAAAGGATTAATGTCATTAATACATATAATAGTTAATACATTACTTTCAGCAGATGAACCATGATCAAGTCTGTCGACGATATGAGTTTGTGTTAGATGTCTACCTGACCTTATAAACCTGATTTGTTGATTATAATTGATAAGTAATTTTTTTTTTTTGCTTGTTTGTTTAAATGTATTTTTTAATCCAGTTTTGTAGCCCTGGTGTTGGTATTTCATTTTATAATTGTTTGGTCATATGACATTTACAATACGTAATATATGCATTGGGGGCGTATTACATAAACATAATCAGGTATTTTGGATGTTAACATTTAACTTCTCGACTTGAAATAACAAAATATGTGATATATTAATATAATGTACAGTAAATAATATGTTTTAGGGTATCATTTACAGGTCTATGGTCCATCGTAATTCCTTAGCTTGGGTTAATGTCTGTACAAAGTTTTACACATTCTCCCCATATTTGCATGGGTTGCCTCTAGCTATGGCAGTTGGTGGATTGGCTATGATAAATAGCTCTAGGTCTAAATGAGTGTCTGCATGTATGGTGTGTTTGCATAATGCCCTGAAATAGCCTGATGTACCAGCCAATGTGTATTTTCACTTCCACCACAACCCTGAAGATGTAGAAGTACTGTACATATTTACACATATTATGCAAAATTCACTTTTTAGTCATTTAAAGACATTCAGATGGGTCTCCAGGAAAAAGAAAAAAAAATTAGCTGTTTTTTATCCTTTTTTTTTTGTGGCTCAGCAGTAGCTGAGTAAGTTTGGAAGGAGGTTTGTGGTATAAAAAATGTATTATCTGAGGAGTATTTCAGCTGAAGCATTAACAAATTCAGTTAAGGGGACCTCTGAGTATATGTCTAACTTGTCATGAAAAAAAAGTTAAATATGGGACCTTTAAACTGAACTGTGCAAAAACTATAAAAAGCCACAATATATCAAATAAAACAAAAATAAAATAGAACAGATAATATAAGGCTTACATCAATTTGGCAATTTTTTTCAAAAGGATAGTTGAATTATTATTATTATTATTATAATTATCATTATCATTATTTAAATTTTAACATTATGTTATCATTATTTATTATTTTATCATTATTTATAATTAACATTATTATAATAATGATTATTATTATTATTATTACAAAAACAGTAGCGAAAGCTGTAATCATGTTACAACTCAGGAACAAATCTTTGCATCTGGGATCCAAGGCATCCCACAGCAGTTTTAACTGTCCTTTCAGAAATACATTATTATTATTATTATTATTATTATTATTATTATTATTATTATTATTATTAAACATCCATTTGAAATTTTAAAACACTTAATCCCACCAAGGACTTTAGTCATTTAAAAGAAATTCAGTAGGTCCAGTAATTTTGGACCTATTTAGCATTAAAAAATAGATTTTAAAAAATAGAAAGTAAAATAATTCTCTTCCCTCAAGGCCAATTCATTATTATTAATTCAAAAGTATTAGAGGTAGGCCGCGTATTATATAATATAGAAAAAAAGCCAATATAATTACACCATTTTATATAATAATAATAATAATAATTATTATTATTATTATTATTATTATTATTATTATTATTATAGAGTCCTATTTTATATATATATTTTACTCATCTGCATATTTTTTGCAGAAAGTGTTCATGAAAAAATAGAAACCTATAGAAATATGTATAGAAATATGTATTATGAGTAGAAACATGTATTATATTGGTGCTTTTCTTTTGCCATAATTAATTACGAAAATGCAAAATGGATGAAAATTACAATGCATACAACTCTATATCCCTTAAACCATCAAATTCAGTACATCTACAGTACTTACAGTTCACTGGTCAGAAAGTTCACAGGTTAGCTTATTGCTCTAACCAATCTCTATTATCTTCTATTATTCAGAATCAAGTTGAAAGCTTCTCCCCGGTACACCATTTGTCCATTTACATCCATAGTCAAGATAACTACCTAGTCAATCCTTCACATATTGCATTTTAAAGGATAGTTAATATTACAGATTGTTCCTTCTCACTTTAGGCTTAATGCAATGATCACTTAATGATACAGGTGACTATCACACACTTAATAAAAAAATTTTTTTAGAAAACTCTTATTTTAGAAAAATGGTGTAGTTATATTAGCTTGTTTTTATATTATATAACAAGCAGCACAACTCTAATATTTTAGAATTAATAATAATTAATTGGCCTTGAGGGAAGAGAATTATTTTTACTGTTCTAAGTAAAAAATTACAGGACCTACAGTACTGAATTTTTTTTTTTTTTGAATGACTAAAAGTCCTTGGTGAGATTAAGTGTTTTAAATGTCAAATGGATGTTTAATGTTGTGTTCATAAGTATAGAATATAGAAAATTATAGAAAGCAATATCACACGGGAGGGAGTGCTGCCGTGTCTTCACATGCATGCTGATATTCAGAACAACACCACGACCTCAAGTGTGATAAGGTGCTTTTTTTCCACCATTTGTGGATTTGTTAGAATTTTTAACACAGTTATTTTGCTCCGACGACACATATCTTTCTGTGACTGGCAGAACTAACTAACCTTGACTAGTGACCCACAGTTACAGTAGCAACCGACAGGTAGGGTAATTAACATGCATGAAAAAAGTTTAAATTCTTACCAGTAGTCTGTAGCCAAAATGTGAGGAGAATATACCATGGAGGTGGCGGACAACGTCATGGTGCAAGATACCACAGCAAACCTCCAGAGGTCTTGTGGAGTCAGAGCCACCCACAGAATACCGGGTACAGCGGTTTGCATTCTGCCACACTTTGCATGTTGAGGGCTGTGTTCGGGTCTTTTTCTCAGTTTGCCTCTGGAATATATCTTATTGTTTTTTTTATGTATATGTATCTGCTAGTCTGGTCCAAGCTAAACTAACATATTTTAGTAGTCATTATATATTTTCCTGTAAACTGGCCCAGAGGAAATAATTCAGGTCCAACAAAAAAACTCTCGATATTCAGTCTTGACATATGATCACTTGGTGAACTTACTGTAGTCAGGGAAACTATATTTGATCAAGTTCACTGGCTTTCTAATTATGTGGTGGTCTGGGAAAGCCCATTAGTCGTATCTTACTACAGCTGGATTTTCTTTATTATTTCAGACCTTCTGCCAATTGCATGCTTTGACACTTCTCCTTTGACAAAAGATGTATTCATTTCATTACAATGTCATAATAAAATGTTTTACTTACTTATGCTATGGACCTGCAGTAAGTTCCAGATTAACAAATTTAACGAAAACTGGGGCATAAAATTGCCTTGCTAGTGATTTCTTCATGACTAGTTACTGATCAAAGTGTCATTGTCATTGATAAGTGCAGTGTCGGTATAAGCATGAATTGTCAAATTCTGGCATATGTTTCAGTAGGAAGCTAAAAAATAGACCTACAGTACAGACCAAATGTTTGGACACACCTTCTCATTCAAAGAGGTTGAATTTGTATTATGGCAAGAAAAAAGCAGCTAAGTAAAGAAAAACTAGCGGCCATCATTACTTTAAGAAATGTAAGGTCAGGCAGTCCGAAAAATTTTAAGTGTCCCCAAGTGCAGTCACAAAAACCATCAAGCGCTACAAAGAAACATGCGGACCGCCCCAGGAAAGGAAGACCAAGAGTCGACTCTGCTGCGGAGGATAAGTTCATCCGAGTCACCAGCCTCAGAAATCGCAGGTTAACAGCAGCTCAGATCAGAGAGCAGGTCAATGCCACACAGAGTTCTAGCAGCAGACACGTCTCTATAACAACTGTTAAGAGGAGACTGTGTGAATCAGGCCTTCATGGTAGAATATCTGCTAGGAAACCACTGCTAAGGACAGGCAACAAGCAGAAGAGACGCGTTTGGGCTAAAGAACACAATAAATAAAAAAACTCTGAATGAGAAGGTGTGTCTGATTCTAAAGCAAATCATTCATACCAGCGTTAAGTATAATTAATGATATGCAAGTCGTTAAGAGTTTTTATTTATTTATTTATTTATTTATTTAATACTACCTAGTTGAATAGGTACCAACATAGGATTTTTAATTATTTTTTTTTTTTTAATGATCGTTTAAGTTCCATTTCAGCAATTAACACTGTAAAGTCTCTGGTATAAAAACATGCTCTAATCTTGACATGTTTGCTCATTACATTTCCTTCTCATTATGCAGGAGACAGGCTGGTATCGCCTATAGGCTTGAAAGCATGTGTTTGTTCAACATTCAGTATATGGATATGAATTTGTGTGTTTGTTTTTTTTTACTATTTACAGCCATATGTTTCCTCATCTCTCATCTAGAGACGATGTTCCTTCCATGTTTAAGAAAAACATCCTTTTTTTATTATTATTATTATCATTACCTGGCGCTAGTCTGCAACATGGAACCTTAGATGTGGCTTGACAGGGCAGAGTTTGAAAGTGAACTTATAATCAACACTTTGCAAATTTCCCTGCACACATTATCAGATGCAGCTTTGGCTTATTAAACTCGACCGTCGCTTCAGCTGAGTAATGCGGCTGGGCCTCCAGTACACAGTCACGCCATTGAGACCTGCAGTGACCTGTACACTGTAAAGGAAACAGCGCGTGTAATTTTGCAAGGCAAACGCTCCTCGACCTGCACAGTGTCCTCAGCGCCCAGACTTTAATGGCTACAACAGGGCCCCAATTTTGTTGTCATCCACAGGAAGCCTGCGGAAAAAACAACACGGACTCTTGACAGCCATGAGGACACCTAGACTGCTATTATTAATAGTAGTGTTGACTATGACACTGAACAGACTGAGCCCTTGTATGGCTGCCTTTTATTTCCTCAATCCACCTCATCCCCCTGGTTTATGAAATATGCACAACGCAAACAGAGGTGGAGCTGATGCACAGTCCTGTTTCTGCGACTACTAACCACTACATGTCCAGGGCTATTACTTATTTATAATATACACCAGGTAAGTGCCAAAATTGGCACTTGTTTTTATTCCCCCTCCCTCCTTGGCGCCCTATAAGGACACTTTTGTAGTGCCTTGTTTGCATTAGGGCTCTGCTAAAGCGATAACACACACAAAAGTGAAGAGTTGGAATTAGTTGCACTGTTCAGGGACAAGGGCACAGCAATTAGCATAAATATTTGGACAGGTCCTCAACTGAGACATAAGTTGTGGTATTGCTGCAGAGGGCCTGTGGTAATGGTGGCCAACTAGTTGTTTTAAGGAATTACTTTACCAAAATCACATGAGAGCATGTAATAAAAAATATTAGCGCATTTGATTTCGGCGTCACATTCAGTACCTGTATAATGATTGTTGGACCATTACATTTTTCAACACATAGCTGATCTCATTTAAAATCTTGCGAGTTGTTTCGTAAGTAAATCTCCAAAAGCACCTTAATATTTATTGGTAACTAACCATGTTGCCATATCAACGGCCTTCCAGTTTCATCCCCAGCAAAAAGTGTCATCACACAAATCCTGAGTGAGGAGTGGAAATTCATTCTACTGTGGGCCAGAATAGGCAAAGCTGTTTGGCGTATGTTCATTTGGTTGCCCAGAGCACACGTTCTCCTTTAGAAAGCAAACATAGATTTACAGCCTATTCGCTCTATACAGTAGTGCCAGGGATTGTCTCTTCAAGTTGTCAGCGTGCATGCTAACAACAGAAGCCCAAGGGCTCAACCTTTCAGCGGAATAATGCAAGACACACAGATTTGTTTTAATGATAGTGATGTTTCCAAAGTCTTTTCACAATACAAGCTCAGGTCACTAATCTCAAGGAAACAGTGCAGAAAGAATGCCCTTATGACCCATTTCGGTTGGGCTATTTTTATGGCTTAATGCATGAGCATTAGAGATCTAACACAATTTCACTATATGTACTGCATGTGTATCTATATCATACTCCAAGTATCCATATCTGTGTGTGGATTTTAACTCGAAAGTGTCCTTCAACCTCAACTACAAGGTGTGTTCAAGTCAAATCAGGACTTTTGATTGTGCTGCTTAACAGAACACAGTTATAAAAGTAAACCCCCCTTTATTTCTCTATATACTGTAATCCCCTGCTACACTAATGCACTTATCCCACCATCTCACTAGTGCTTGGATACAACCAAGTTTTTTCAATATGCTACGATTTTCCTGGCTGCTTCACATCTGAAACACTGGCCTCCCAGGAACTCCTTTAAAAGCCCAAACATGTGGACTTAGAGAGAGGTCAGGACTGCACAGGTGGCATGGCAGTAACTCCCATCCCTGTTCCTGGGATGTGCAAGTGATGTTTCTGAAAGATTGTGTATACAATTTTCAACGTTCTGGCGTTTCACTTGCTGTACGACTATACAAGTGGGCTCCAAACCCTCTTAGCCGGGATTGTAATTCACAGACGTTCACAGACATACTGCCTTTTTACATTTCTTTAAATGTTGTTTTGCTCTAAAATTACAGTATATACACTTACTTGTTTACTCATTCTTTATACCGTTTATCCTGTACGTGGTTGCAGGGGGCATGGAGCACAAATCAGGATACACCCTGAACAGGGTGCCAGTCCTTGGCAGAGCACAAGCATGTATATACTCACATACTCACTCACACAATAGGTGCAATTTGAAAAGTCAATTGGCGTAACCTTTAGACTACAGGTCAGTACTGAATGCTGAGTGGTTGGAATAGACGAGAGGGGAAATGAGATTGCTGCTGAGGTTGTTACATAAACAACCAATTTTTAAATTGGATTTTTAGGCACTTTGCGGCCAGTCGCAGTAAAATTTTGTTTCCATTTCTATAATATGGCCGTTTTTCATTCATTCATTCATTCATGTTCTATACTGATTATTCTGTATAGGGTTCCAGGACTTATCCCAAAAGACAGGGTACACCCTAGACAAGTGCCAATCCATTGCAGGGAAGACACACACAGACATTTGGGAATTCCAATTAACAATCTTAATAATCTGCATGTCTTTGGACTGTGGGAGGAAACCAGTGAATCTGAAGGAAGCCCACCAAGCACTGGGAGAACATGCAAACTCCATGCACACAGACCCCAGGCAAGAATCGAATCCTTGACCCTGGAGGTGCAAGGCGACAGTGCTAACCACTATGACACCATGGCGCCTACTTAATTCAATCTCCATCATTTAATTTAATTTAATATGAAGAAATGAGGGATGGCTCAAGACTTTTGCATAGTATTGTATATGGCTGGACCTGATGTTTGAGACGTATTGTAGCTAATTTCTAAAAAGGATCTTAGAAAAAAATCAATAAAAGTATCCATGTAAAGCAGATATGAACAGAATAGTAAATGTGCCTCCAAGAAGCTTCAAGCCCCAAGCTTGTTTAAGAATCCTTAAAAAAATATTAAAGCAGCCACGGTCCTTAATTGCTTAAGAGGCTCTGTCTACTCTGTGCTGTGCATTTTTCACAATGTAGGTCAGTCTTTTCTCACCAGGGCTCCTTCAGTCACTTCCAACCTCACGTACTGTATGCTGCTGAAATGCGGAAATTCCCCCGCAAGCTGTTGCTTCGGACTGTAAGGGAATATACATCACATTTTTTTTTAAATATCCAAGATTTGATATTAATAAATAAAATGACAAAATATTAAATTAGGTACACCACCCCATGTAAAACCCCTAATTCATCGTGATATTTAAACATATGTTAAGTCCATCCACCAGCAAACTCCTTCCTTAAGAAAAAGGCGTACCCTGTCGGAAGGCCTGCCAGGATGCTTTTAGACAGGAATCTACAATGCAACCCTCCCTGGGCAGGACCGCCACCACCATGCCAGGCTGCTTGCATTGGCACTCAAGGAGCAGCTACACTGACAGACAGACAGACAGACATGGAGGAAGGGAGGGAGAGGACTGGTCTCCTCCTCTCCTTGCCTCCTCCTCCTCCACCATCTGTCTCTGGGACAAGTGAGACATGTGTCTGCCAGAGAAGACGCAGGACGTCCCGAAGAGTCGAGGAGCACCCTCTTAAATCACTGTCGTGGCCTCCTCCTCTGTGATGGATCTGCTTCATTTAGCAGGAGCACGAGACGCACAGGGAGGCCAGAGCTTCAGCCCGCGTTGTACAAAAGCACAAAAAGGCTGCCAGCTGCAGGAGCAGTAGGGTTCTCAACTCACACACATTTTTATTGTCACCCAGAACACTAGGGGCCAACATGCAGGCTGTCATGATTTTGATTGCATTAAACATGTTTTGTCCCGTCATTATTTTTTTATCTATATTTTGGCTTTCATTGTTTCAGTCAACAAGGCTGTCTGTATTTGTTATCATTAATAAAGATCAGTAAAGTAGATTGCTGGGTTACTCTGCGATGATCACACTTTCTTAACTTGCCGTGTCTTCTAATTTCTTTTTAAGAGTTTATGGAATAAAGCACGCTGTGCTACACAAGCCGTTAAATAAAATGCGAGTGCCATTAACATTTTAAAGCACTTTTAATGCATCTTTTGCATTGCTTTCTTGTCTCTGAGTAAGTGAAATGTAGAGATTGCATTTGTGGAACTGTCCAAATGAAAACAATTTTCCTTACAGGAAGTGGTCACAGCTACAGTTGCTATTTCGGGTATTACATCACTTTCAAATGAAGCCAGATGAGCAAGGTTCCGACTTCTCGATTCCGTTTCGTCTTTTAACTGGCTCACTGTTCAACTCGCTAGTACACCTTTTAACTTTTGACTTAAAGACCAAGACACAAACGACATCATATCTATAGTTTCTCATTCTACAAGGTCAAAGAGAACTGACTGTTCAGCTGAAGCCCCCAGTACAAGCTGCATGTGGGGGGTAGAGCATGATCTATGGTTAACATCAAACAATTCCTTTTGCAAATTGTAGTGGAAAATCCTTCAACCTGTTGAAACACTATGACTGTGAATGAAAATGACTATCATGAAACTTTTTATAATTGGACAAAAAGTACAAACTGCACACGGTCTCTGCTTTTTATTTTATTCATAAATAACACACCATCATATTAACGCTCAAAGGATTCTTTGGACACTTAATGGTTCTTAGATTGCATCTTAGATCTCTGATAATATACAGTGTATTATCATTATCATCATCATCTAATGTATATATGTTGTAACGCTCTGCATTCTTCTTCTAGTGAGCAAGGTCAAAGAATCATTAAGGTTTTAGATTTAAACTCTTTTTGGGTGTCAAGGCCTAAATGAAAATTTACCACTGTTCATGAAACACTTTCTTAAGGGTTCTTGAAGGGTTAGATAGTTAAGGGTTTTTGGCTTAAGGGTTTTTAGCAGGATGTCACTAGAGATTTATGAATAGGAATGCTGCGCTTCTGCTAGGAGGGGTCTGGAGATATAGTAACCCAGATTTTTTAATGATCTTAAATTGTCTGCTTATTATAAATATTTAAAGTAGCAATAGGTATAAAATTGATTTCTTTAAAATATGACGATTTGGTGAATCTGGCACATAGTGGATCCAATTCTTCATAACTATCCATCCACTAAACGGCATAATGTAAGTCGGTCCACATTGTTTCCTCTCATTTAGAAAAGTTGAAGCCCTGAAATATGTTATTCAACTACACAGATCATAGGTTTGTATAATTAAAACTATGTGACTTTTTCAGACCATTAATTTAGTGTAATCAACAATCTATCACTTTGATGTCGTGTGAGGTGATGAATACTGAGGAGATATACACTGCGCAAAAAACACACACATACACACACACACTGTAATATTTTGCTTTACCCCTTTTTGGAAACTTGGTAGCCATTGCATGTGTGAAAATGATTTCTTGTGCTTCTAGAAACACTATTTTATTATTTGAGTGCCATCAAGGGTCAAATTTTATTGATGAGACAAACTTGTCATTTAGTGCATTAACATAGTCAGCTGACTTCATTTTATTGCTGAGCCTGGACCTGACCAACTGCAACCCCAGATCATCACAATCCCTGTATAGGCTTGTACAGTGCTCACCATGCATGATGGGTGCATCGCTTCATGCATGTCCCCGTTTCCCTTGCCATACATGGCCATCTCTCTGAAAAAATTCTGAACTCATCAGGACTTATTTCAATCTGGACACACAGCTGTAGGGTCCCAATCCTGTGGAAATGCTGTTACGTTCACTATTAAATACAGCTGTGATTTCTACTGTCCATTTTTATGATGCAACTTCACCAAGTCTTTAAGCAATCTCCAATTATGGTCATTCATGATTTTCTCTCCTGACCACAATTCTTCCATGAAGTTGACACTATCCTTGCAGGTTTTAATGTGTTGGACAGTTCTCAACCCAATTCCACTGATTTCAAATCTCATAATCTCATGTTTTCTTTGCTTGACGCTGGCCAAAGATTTGACCCTTCTGAAATGCCGACCTATTTTGGCCAGAGAATGTGTGACAGTAAAAACAAATCCTGACAGTAATTTTATTCATATCTATATATTTATATGAATCTCTATCTGTGAAGTTAATATAATTACTGTTAAAAATTTAATGAAATGGCTGACTCATCAACTAGCTCTCTTTAAGAGCCCCATTCATTGAACAAAAATTCATAGTACTACCTACTCTCAGTATGATGTATTTTAATGAAACTTAACGTTTATCAGTAATTTGTGACTGATAGTACAGATGACAGGTGAAGTCTGAATTTTCAGTGAGAAAAGCACAGCCAAGGCGACTTAGCACAGCCAACTCACTAATTGTCTATACCGCTTTATTCTATATACAGATTACGGGGGGGGGGGGGGGGGTGCTATGTGCTATGGTGCTAACCACTATGCCACCATGCTGTCTGAGATGCATCTTTATGGTTGAAATATGAGGAATAAATTTTACATAAGTTATAAGTTATAAACTGGACTCGCATGAGATAAAATGAAATCAAATTAAAGAAACAAAACTTTATTGTTAGGTTAAACAATTAGAGACCATGACTATTATTAGAACAGGTAAATAAAACAACAAATCTGATATTTCTCAGGTCACATTCATGCAAAGAAAGTAGCGATATTTTAAAAGGAATCTACATTATAGTTTGGGTATTTGGCAATGGGGCCAGCCAACTGCAAAAAATATCCCTAACTCTAACCCTTGCTTATTAAGTATATACAATCAGATTCTTGTATGCAGCCAAGTCAAAATCATGCCAGAGAAAAGAATTTCTGGAAGTTAAAGCTTACTTATGCGTTTGGTCATCTTTCCTCTTACTCTCTTTGACACTACACCCACAAGCACCCAAAGCCAGGGAAAAAGCACAATGCCCCCTCCCGCCCTCCAAATTACATTAGTAACAGCTTTCATTCCCTCACTATTCGAGTAGGTGTCATGAATTGGAGCCAAATAGCTAAAGACACTGAAGGGCGTCAAGAACTGTGAGAGAAAGAGACAAACTTTTGGATGTGATTGGATTACAATTTCAAGCACTGAGTCTACAGACTCACTCCAACACTGCACATGAGCAATAAATATATATAATATATAATATATATATATATAATAAAAAAAGTACACGCCACATCACAGCCAGCACATACTTAAAAAAAAAATAGAAATTTTCGAAAAGATGGGATATCTGTTTCTTATATCCCAAAGAAAATCAATCCGGATGTAATAATTTATGTTGAAAGTAATGAGACTGAGATTTTATCTTGCACAAGCTCTGCTAAGGTAGAGTACATTATTTCAGATTAATCCGCAGCTGTTTTATTTCAGTAACATTAGCATTTCATTCCACAATCTCAGCGCCGAAAGAAGCCGGAATGTCAATCAGTACTGAGTTGACTACACTTCATCATTCTTTCCTACCTTCATCATCTCTGTTACCCCCCTCAAGCTCTACTATAATGAGTGGGTTCACTTTGGAGCCACCGCACAACAATCAGCAAAACTACATCATATGTATATATTTCTTCCTCGCTCTCTTACGTTTCTTTTTTCTTTTTTTTTCCAGACGATTAAAATAATGTGAGGAGTGAAGCGGGAAGCACCCCGCGAGGCTCAGCGGGAGGTCTGTTTAGTGTTGCAGCAGGCGAGCTGGAGAGTCGAGAGTAGAGAGGACGCAGGCAGCGGCTCTGGGTTGGGAGTGTTAACGAGATCCGATGGGCCCCTCTGTGGGCCTGGCCTGTATTAATCCATCCCAATAAATAATTAAAGTGGCCTGCTGCCTGGGTTATGCCGGCGTTATCCTGCTACAGGAGCGCTGATGTGCAAACAGCATTGTTGTTTTTCCATGTGGGATTACAGAGCAGGTCAAAAGTTTATAGATTTTTTTTTTACTCATTTTTCGGCAGCTAATGGAAACACTAAGGGGAGCTATCACTCTCAATTAACAGTATCACGTACAGTATTCCTCTCAGCCCGCCTGTGGGAAGGCTATAAAAAAATCAAGCTTTCAACTTAAGAAAACATTATTTTGTCCACGCTACAGTATGTGAGCGATTCCTGATGATATTGAGTACAAATGTGTAAATGCCATTCGACCTGCACGGCATTTTATAATGAAAAATAGGGCACATGTAGAATTACGAGGGCCCTAACCTCTTTCTCTTGCAACACGCCTGAAAATTACATAGGGAAGAGCAGCAAAGTGCTCGTGTCTGGTCGGCTAAATGGAGGAACCAGTCGAGCTCCTTTTTAGTGCTCAGTTCAGCCACGTAAAAACGCTGCCAAGACGGACCTCAGTGTTTAAGTGCAGCTTTCTTGCTCTCGCCATGGAGAGAGAGAGAGACACACACAGAGAAATGGAGGGAGTACGAGGAAAAAGAGGGAGTGTTCATAAAACTGTGCGGCTATATATGATACAGACTTCATCTCAGACATTGCTTTCCTCTCCTCCCTATTTATAAACTTCTCACTGTATCATTCCAGCCCTAAAAACAACTTTCATTCATGTCTCCAATGAAAAGCCATCTGCGCCATTCAAATATACAATTTTGCTCATTGTAATACTACCTAGCGTTCCGAATGGCCGAATTCACCGCTTAGAAAACTTCAATTAGGAGCGCAGGATTGTAACGATTCAGACATGCAGCCTGCCAGGTCCTCCTCTCACACACTGCTGAAAATCTGTTATTTTGGACATTTTTAGACAAGTTCAACTACGACTAAACATGAAACTGCGATGAAATATGAAATGATGCTTTTCTTTCTTTTGTCCTGCCTTTATTGTCTCCTTCTTTTAATAATGTACCCTTTACATTTATTATTAAATTGTAAAAAGTGATCTGCTTTTTGTTATAATAATAAATATATATATAAATATATTCACGGCCTACTGTGAAATTAATTTTCTAAATAGTTATAATTCTAACCCTCCATATTGTGAAAGAGAGAGAGAGAGTATGTGTGTGTGGTCCCTAAACCCACTTCCCCACGCAGAGATAATAAGCTGGCTTATCAGTACAGGACATGGCCAGCCCCCTGTGGAGTGACAGGTCAGAGAGTCCAGGCTACCGAGGATTCTGGAGATGATAAGGTGAGAGAACGAGGGATAGCGAGAGCGCGGGAGAAAGAGAGAGAGAGAGAGAGAGAGAGGGAGAGAGATTGGGGGAAGGAGAAGCTCAGGCCCCCAGAAAGCAGAGGCAGCTGCTCAAGCCTATCAGGTCCACCAGGAACGCTCAGAACTCATTAGCATAAATTCAAATGACAAATGTGGCCGGCACTGGCAGAGACTAATTAATTCACATAGGGGGAAAAAAATCACGGGCATTAGACACCAAATCCTCCACCGCCAGAGGACTGAACAAGTGTTAAAGCGCTTGGGCTGGGCTGGGCCTCTCTCTCTCTCTCTCTCTCTCTTTCTCTCTCTCTCTCTCTTTCACTCTGTTCTCCGTTTCTTTGTTCATCTCTTTTCCTTCTTTTCCCGTGGTGGCCCTAACAATCTGCAAATGCAGAAAGACAAATTCAGTGAGTGTGCTACATATCTGCATGAGAATTATCGACATATGCTAAGAGGTTGTGATCGTTCACATTCCATCACACCAATACCCAGAGTCGTCGTTACGATGGAGGATGCACATCTGTACTGTACACAAAAACTCATCCAGTCCTGTTTGAACGGGACCAGTGTTTCTCTCTACATGACTGCCATTAACATCACAGGGGAAGGATAAGGGCACCCCCTTGTGTTCCTCTAGAGCAGAGAGTTATCCTGAAGCACACACTTCTCACTTTAGTGCATTTACCAAACCACAGATTTTCTATTCAAGTACAGTACAGCATTTAAAGTGTATATCAAATACTCTTCAATCTGAATTACAAGAAAAAGTGTGTGTGTGTGTACAGTATGTATATATGAATGTATGTATGTATGTATGTATGCATTTGTATATTTAAAGAACATATTTCGAAAGTAATTCCTGAACTGACGCGGATAACTGATGTGACTGGAACAATCTGTTTTGCTAAATACAGTCAGTGTGGATGAAAAAAAGGGAAGAGTATAATGTTTCTGTGACCATTTGTAGTGAT
Source organism: Clarias macrocephalus (assembly GCA_011419295.1). Classification (NCBI taxonomy): domain Eukaryota; kingdom Metazoa; phylum Chordata; class Actinopteri; order Siluriformes; family Clariidae; genus Clarias; species Clarias macrocephalus. The sequence goes on along the minus strand of JAAGKR010000032.1, from coordinate 7,162 downwards.
GTATGGTCTTTTTTTATCAAGGGAATTTAAGAGAGCAGCCAGCACTCGCGGACTTCCCCCTTGGGGCTTTTGTGATGAATTTCCAAGCAATTATTAATAAATAGCATTCAGAGTATGTAAAAATTAGGCTGGGGGAAATCTGTCCTTTAGACTAGAGCTACTGGATTTAAAGCTTGACTGGATGTGATTACAAAGTTAACTGTCCGGTTTATATTTTATCAACAGTATTTTTTTTTCATTGTTTCATACGGTTTGGTATTTACAATATCACGAATAGATTGCAACATCTGGATTCTATCAAATCTATATTTTTAATATAATATTACAGGGAATTGATTGTAACGCATCTCGCTTTCGGTCTTTCACAGTGTGTTTGTGTGTGTGCTTTTGTTTATATGTGATTCATCCAGGCACAGTACTTACTCATAATCCCTCATCATCATTTTTTTTTTTATTTCATTTCCCCTTTTGTTTATAATGACTGTAATCTTCAACTGAATATGAATGTGGAAGTTTACTACACTGTCTCATCTTAATTTTAGTGTCTAACTATATTTCTTTTCATGAGTATTTTTAAAACTGCATCATCACACAGACACACTGACACCGGTCTGCTTTCTATTTTATCCAACATGCCAAGCAACACCTGCAAAAAGCATTATCTTTAGCCAAGTATTAAAAAAACGGCAAGAAAGATCCACTATGGTAGACGGTTAGACCCATTTCAAAACAAGGCCATAAATGTCCCAAGGGGGAAAAAGAAAGAAAGAAATCAAGCTATTATGTGATTACCAGTCATTTAAATATCAAGACATCATTCTTTCCACATTTGTATTATTCCATTAAACCATGACCTTTGACACGTACTGCACGTCCTTTACTTTACAATGTCTCTGATGGTCAGTTAACTTGATCCTCTATTGCCTTTTAATGTCTTTGGCTGCCATAGCAACGGCATAACATGTCGTCAGGCTAGTTCTCGGAGTTTAAGTCACTTAGCTAACGTGAACATAATTCACGGAAGCAATGAATTTCATTCGGCTTCACCATTAATTGTGGTTCATTTAGATCAGCGTACACCAGAAGCCCCAGCACACATGCATGCACGCACACACACAAACACAAAATAATAATAATGAAATGAAACATGACAGAGGCTGCTCAAATCCATACAGAGAATTGTGTATTGAGTTTTTTTCTATCAATTGTTTTCACTTCACCTCCCTAAAAAAAAAAAAGGAAAAAAAAAACTATCCATGTTGTCTGAAGAAAAAAAAAACACTAAAGCACCAATCAGATAGAAACGACCAGGACATGAACCAGGGCAATGTTACAGTAGCAAATGACAAAAATAGTGCACAGGAGGTTGGATTTTTTTAATAGTTACAGGGTTGTGTTAGTGATTGCGGTGTCACCGCGGTGTCTCGTCATGACGTGTGTCTAATCAGTGACAGCACAATGCAGATAACCTGATGCAAGAATCTTGTAAAAATGTAGATGTTGTAACCTCTGCAAATGGCTTCATTAAAGCGTATGATGTAAAACCTCATGCATAGCCAGTCATTTGCTTTCTCATTTCTACAAATAGGGAAAGCATTCAATATTTTCCTAAATCAGTCCATTAATATTTTTAAACACATATTAACATTTTTTTTAAATAATATAATAATGTTTTTTTTTTTTTTTTTTTATGAAAGAGGAAGCTTGTGTTTATGGAATAAATAAAAAGGTACACTTTCTACAAGAATGGAGTGTTTCTCTGCGCATGGAGTGAGCTGATCTGTGTATCTGTCTGTCTCGGAGATAAGTCCTGAACTGAGGAAGAGAAATGGTTTCATGGCTGGCCTGACGCTTTGTATTAGCATGTCTGAAATGTGCATCATCTGCTAACACTTGGACTTGGTGTTGCTGTGGCTGGTGGTCGGGCCCCATAATGCACCAGCCACAGGCACCGGGACCTGTCACTCTGATAGACGTCTGGCTAGCCCTCACAGGCTTCAGTCTGCCGGTGACGGGAACTGATGTGACAGAACGCAGCGTGTCCTGCTCTCATCTGGCAAGAATATAAAAGAAAACAAAAAGCTCTACTGTACAGCCTACTGTCAAGCTGACATGTTGTTTCTTCGTTTTATCTCTCTGACTGTTGTTTCAAAGCGTTTATTTATACTTAAAACTTAATGTGCCCTGCTTAAATTTCCTGATGTCAGCATCATGAGGGTGTATCTACAGTTTATTTCGAATATTAAATGCGATTCAAATTTAATTTACATATGTACATACAGTATATATACATGCAGTGAAAGATCAAGTGAATTTTAATTTTTGTTGATGCTGTTAAGAAAATGATCATAAAGTTTTGTTATAAAACCCTGAAAGCAGTTGCTCATAAATAACTCATAATAAAGTATAATAACTATAATTGTATAACAATTAATTATTGTATGCAATACTGTAAGTGTATTCCTGCCATATGTTGTACTGGAAACTCTTCTCAAAACCCTACATTTACTGCAAAACTGACATCATATCATACTGTACTGTAATCCTAATTTAGCTCAAAACTGCTATATCATTTACATTGTTAATTACTTCAAAATTCTTTACAAATTTGCACTAACAGGTTTCTTTATTGTTAAACTTTCAACGAAAAAAAAACAACAGATGTTAATTTGCAAGAAAAAAATCACTTTACCTGAAAAAAAAAAAAAAGCTCACTGTATTTACTTAGATTAACATTAACAGAACTTTTTTTTGTTGTTGTTGTATTTAACATAATTTGATCATGTACTTTCATCGCCCTGGAAAAAAGAAACTGACGAAAATATGTGAATTGATCACGCTTACACTGCATAGTTCTAGTGTATTCTAGTAATTAGAAACCTGTTTAAATGAAGTTTAAAAAAAAAAATTTAAAACAATGAAATCAAGTGTTGATGAGACACTTAAACCAGGTGTGGGACCACGCTGACCCTAAGACCAAGTAACAGCATGAAAAACAAACTTAAAGCCATTTGCTAGTGCCCTTTCAGCTAATTAGCTTAGATAATAGCTAACAATAACTCAAGGCACAGCAGCAACTTACTATCTTATAAGATGAGCTAGCTAACTCAGTATATTGCACAATAACAGTTTGTAGGGAAAATGTTGTTGAAAAGTCGAAAACTATTCTAGATAATTTGGCTAAATGTTTTTGAAGCTCACATCTACTGTAGGTAAACACTTAGCTCGCTAATTATTGTCTTGCTAACAAAAAAGTTTGAGCATGACCTCCATACTCAACTGCTTTAAATTGACATAAACTTAATTTACACATATTTGCTTTAATTCATCAAGTGACTAAATAGTTGATTATCAAACAAACCTCAGGCTCTGTGAATGACAAATTACTGTACTTTTTTTTACACTTCCAAATTGATAGCAATTCAAACTACTTAATCTGTATAAAAAAAGGCTAAGAAGATTAAGGACACATAAAGACATAGCTTTCTTTATGAAATCATGGATTCAATTTCCAAAAATCCAATCCCATCACTTTTGAAGTTCTCTTGGGATCAAGTTCTCCGTGCCTCTGCAGTCATTTTGAGTTTTCTCGATCACAAACTGATCATGCCATGAACAAAAAATAATTTCATCCCACACATTATAATGGCTAATCTTCTTTACAGAATGCCTTTTTTTTGCCGTAAGACATGAAACTTTTTTTTTTTTTTTTTAAATAAGCACTGATGTAATGATGTCACACAATCTGTAATCCAAACGTCCTCCTCTTTGGCCCTGTCAAAAATCTCCTAAAATACCTGCGTCCATGCTGTTAGCTAGAGATATGCTCCAAGGCGCCCATTATATTCACCCGCGCCTGTTAGAGCAGCAGAGGATCATTATTTATTGGCATGGCACTCTTTTCGCGCTCTACGCATCTTACCAAAAGTGGATTTGAGGGGCTTCGTCTCCAGTTTATCTGTGTTTACACTGCCGCTATCGGTCATGTTCAGCAAGCCGCCTCCGTGGCAAGGTTGGCACCCTTGTCTTTTTTTTCTCGCCTGTGTCACTGAGGTATTAATCATTAGCTGTTTGCCCCCTATCAGCCTGCTGCATGAGAGAGGGTGACATTTCATATTTCGCTACAGACACGGTTAATATCTGCCTCTCAACTGTTAGTAAGCGTATGTGATGCGGTTGAGATGGCGCCATTTTCTTCCTTGAAATGACAAGAACATCTTTTTGGAGTGGCATGAAGGCTAAAAATGTAGCTGGCCCACTTGCGGCAGTATGCCAACATATGAGTGTTCTCATTACTGACTGCTCCAGATCTTAAACATTCAGAAACCAAGCATTGAGTTTGGTTTGCTGCACTCACCAGTAACATGAAAAAGATTAAGAAATCAGTATAATTTGTACGTACAAATACCACTAATCGTCAACAAGCCAGCTTCTTTCTCACATTAGCTTGTTTGGCTTCCCTGCCTTTTCTTTGTGAAGAGGCTACCATCACCATGCTTCCTCTAGTACCCGCTCTTTTGCATGAGGTCCTGTGGATATGCCTGAAAGCACCTCTTCATTATTTCCACTTGTGAATTTCATCCGTTTGGTGGAAGGCCCAGTAGCTGGCAGCAGAAGCGCTTGGCTCTTGAGCACCCTGACATCTCACATCCTCACAGTGCCAGGAGTGATGATTGCTTTATTATAAGTGTGATCAGATATTTCGAAAACTGTATCTATGTTAGGCAATGTCGGGTCCTTACCAGATGCTCTGGTTATACTGGTCAAAAACTGGTCTATTCAAACTCAAATGACCTGAAGGTCGGTACTTCGTTTTCACAAATATATTTTTGAAGAAAGACAAGACAAGTTTGAAGAAAATTGCAAATACACGAGTCATAGAGATCTCCTGCACAACTTCTACCCATCCTGAACAATTTTATTGTAGTAAGCTGATTTGGAAATGGATTAAAAAATAAAAAATAAAAAAAAAACAACTCTAAGATCTCCAGTTCAATCCTGAGTTCTAAGTATTTAATTTGTGAAGTTTTGTGTCCCTCTGGACTTTTTCCTGTTGCCCCAGTTCCCCCTCCCATTTCCCCAAAACTGCATGTAGGTGAATGAAATTTTAAAAAATGTCTGTGCTAACTTGAAGCAAAAAGAAACCAAAAGAAACCTATCAGGAAATAATGTGACATGATGTCTAATGATGAAACAAGAGAAATGGTATCATGAAAGCTAAATCCCCCAGTTATGAAGATCACAACAGGGAAATCCACAAGAGGGAACTGTGGGCAGCTTTATCAATCCAATGTAAAAAAAAAAAATACATTTGTTTTATTTTCTCTCTCTTTCTCTCTCTCTTTGTTATTTTCTCAAATACAGACTTGGTCTAATCCCTTATTCTCATTGTTCAGTCAAGCCAGGCTCCAGCTGAGTGAAATTACTTTTCACCAGCGATGGTGCAAAGAGACTGATTTGAGTTCCTCTTGTCACTACACTGCTTTTGGGGTTACATTAGACAACACTGATAAATGGATTTCTTTTAAATGGCTAACCAAAAAATCTGCATGACATAATTCTCCATTTTGTTAAGACTCAAGTAATTGGCAATGAACTCATAGTCTGTCAGCTCAGTTCACCGGGTGGATACAATAACTGGCATTCCTCAGCAACATTAAACACCATTTCTCATTTAGTCGAAATTTTGCGCATGACTAGCCAAAACCAACCGCTCTGCTTAAATCAACAGATTAACAGGGGCCAAAAGGGGTGTTTACTTTTATGAACAATACAGTCCTATTCAAGATACCACCCGAGCAGGCGACATTAGAAACCCATCGAAAAAAAAATCACGTCGCATACTGTATAAATCACCCGTACTTCTGACAACAGGAACAACCTTTCTATTCTACCGTGGGTTGATAGGATTGTCAGCCAGGTTTTTCAGAAAACCTCCCAAGTGATGTCATTTCCTCTGCTGGAAGCGTTCTGACCAAACAGTCTCTGCTGTAGACGCAGTGTGGCTAGCCGTCTGTCTTTCATGCCCTCTTCAATGTTTAATCCATAACACTTGTCGCATGGCATTAATCCATCTAAGCACCACTGACCAACCTGGCCCGGATTCAGCTGGCCTATAAAAATGTTATTGGTCCATTTTAAGAGGATTCTGGTCTGCCTTGCTCCAGACTCTAAATATATGTCCATAATTTCTTCGTCTTCTATATGACCACAACATTCAACTACATCAGCTCTAAATCTTTACAATATTTCCACTCTGGTATGCCTGGACTGTATATGCCTCATGAGCACTCAACAAATGTTGCTTCTACAGTACATTTATTAAATGCTCTTGTGCATGGCATGACTTGAAAGAGATTATTAATGATCATACTCTTGATCCAAGACCAATTTTGCAGTCTTCTTTCCTATAAGAGCTATAAAGTTTTCATGCTTTACGCTGTCATGCTGTTAGTAGTGCTGATGTAGTCTTTTGGTCTGTCCAGCTCTCTCACCTGGTCATCATGAAGTTTCTGATGAGGTCAAGCCCCAGCACCACCAAGTTGCCCTTAAACAAGACCCTTAACCGTATCTGCTCCAGGGGGTGGTGTTTCCTGGCTAACCCCAGCGTTGTAACTGGACTATGTACAAAAAAATCATTTCACTATGTTACAAGTTACATGGGATAAATAATCAAATATTAATTTAATTAATTAACAGGCCAAACAGAAAAACCAACAAATTAGTACCAGCATATCTAAGCACATCCAAAGTTTTAGTATAAACTTATTTAATGGGATTCAGAGTAGATTTGCACTTTAAGGTCAGGACTTCAATCTACAGAATGCTGATCGGACATGGGTTTAGAGGTGATCCTTGTTTTTCGCGACGTGACCCGAGGAGTTGGGTCAGATTACAGCTCGGTTACTGTCCTCTCACTCCAATAACCCCGTCGTGATTGACACTTTCCTCCTCTGCCTTCACCTTGGCCCCTTCCCACACTCGTCACGGCGGGCACCAGCGGGCACGCCAGGCCTGTCAATTAGCAGCTAATGTAGGGTGCAGCTGTATGTCAAACAACACTTTCCCTCGTGGCCAACCGCGCATCAAATGTCCATCTGTCTGCCTGCGGGATTGCGATGTCTTGTTACTGAAGAAGAACGGAGGGGAAAAAACAGCCAGA